>JAUNZO010005212.1:0-65389 GCA_031894775.1 Chloris gayana | reverse complement strand
AATATATATTATATTTTTTAAGGTAAGGTTCAATGAAAATTATCATTGTGCAAAATTTGATCACTAACCTCATATCGTACAAAGAAAAATAAAAACGAGAAATTGCATAACCAAGTAAATTGTACTAACTTAAATTGTTTGAGGAAGTAAAGTGAGCTAAGATTCTGTTCGGGTGTAATTTGGACAAAGTGGATTGTTCGAGAGAGTAAAATGTACTTTTTCCCTTCTGAATATAACACCTACAAGAGAGAGGAAACTTGTATGTTGTTGAAAACCATATCATTACACCTTAACCAAATTGCCTAACAAAAAGCACAAGCCCTAACTAGAGATGATATAGCAGTTCCTTTTGTCCTTGTAACCAACCATGAATCATATGGTATATATTAATAGGTGAAGGTTTTGAAAACAAATGTGTACAACTGTCGGTAACACAGTTCAGCATTTGGACAATCGAAGAAAAGATGTTGAATTAAGATCATCCTCTAGCCACATGAATTATATATTCTTTACCCAGTTTCGAAATCTTCTAGCCAAATTGTCTTTTGTTATGTTCACTCCCTTAACTATATAGTACAAAAAAAATTAGTTTTCAAAGAAGCTTCCAAATATTATGACGATGTGGTATAATATTGGTTGCAGCTAATGCATCATCTATACATAGAGCAAACTGAGAATAACCCGTACTGAAGTTTGTTCCAGCAATGTAGGCCTGTAGCGGTTGGATCTCATTTTGCTCCATGGTGTTCAATGCAAAATTTGGCAGGTTGAAGATATTTTGCTGTGAGAGAAGACGTTGTGCATAGCATGGTAGAAATCCATTGACGTCAAACCAAGGCGTACAAGACGTGGAGGTTGTCTCAGCGGGTAAACACAAAGAGTCGTAGCCTCCGATCCAAATCGCGTCCTCACGCTCTCCTGAGTTGGAGTAAGATGTGGTATGAACCACTTCTCTCTCAAGGGCATGGGGGCACAAGTGTGCACAACACTTCTAGAGTAACAGCCTGCAATAACGGATATTTTGTCATAGTAATAACGGCCGAACTGGTCGTCACTACGTAAACGTTATTATAGTGGTCCATTTTCAGTATCGGTCACGACCGACTGTTATTGCAGTGCACCACTGTAATATCGGTCCCGATAATGTCATACAGCCCGATATCGCAGTGGTGTACTACAATAACGGCCAGATGACATCACCAGGACCGTTATTACAGTGCTTCACTGCAATAACGGCCTGCTAACATCACCATAGCCGAGATTGCAGTTTTAACTGTAATATCGACCAATGTGATGTCATCTTGCCGTTTTTGTTGTGCAGCACTGCAATAACGCCCTTGGTGATGTCACCAAGCCCAATATTACAGTGTGTTTTGTAATAAGCAGAATAGTTCGGTTTTATTTGAAATACCAGGTCACAAATTCTACCAAAAATAAATAAAAATAATTCTACCAAAAATAAATAGCAATAATCTAGTTAGATATATATGCAAAAAATCAACTACAACGTAACCAAATAAATATCATATTCTAGGTAGAAAAATAATCATAATTTCTCAATTTATTAATTTTCCACACCCTCATCCCAACCTCTCTCTCTCTATCTCCTCTCATATACATGGTCTAGATCCAAAGCTAGATCTTCAAAATGTTAATAAGTAAAGTACATAAGAAAACCATGAGACTAAAGAAGATGACAAATATAAGTTGGATATAGAAGATATATGATAATTTCCAACTTTTATTGTGCAACATTTTGGTAAAAAAGAGCTCCAAACCCTAGGAAACTTTAGCTACCAAAATATGGGGAAAACCATCTAAACATGAAAAAAAATACATGGATTGGTATGGATTTACCTCCTAGAACAAACTCCTTGAAAAAAAAACAGATTCAAAACCTTCCCCCTTGTTCTTGAATTTTTCCGGCCATCGTACGGACAATGCTCCGAGAAGAGCGTCCCTACGGACAAAGTGTCGGGAGGAAGAAGGGGACAATGTCTTATGTACGTGACATCTATAATAACAGTCATGGTGGCGTCACTGCAATGACGTTATTACACAGTGCCTTCTTTAATAACGGTCGGGATGATGTCCGCCGACTGTTATTACAACGGTCCCATGTAATAACGGTCAGCGCTGACATCAACGGTGCCCGTTTTACTGTGTACGACTGTAATAACGGGTACTGCTGATGTCAGCGCCAACCGTTATTATTGGGAGCCACTCCACTGTAATAACGGAGCGGAACATGACGTCACAGGCGCCCATTATTACAGTAACCACTGTAATAACGTGCGGCCATGGTGACGTCATGTTCGACGCACTGTAATAACGGGAATTTTGGTGCCCGTTATTACTGGAAATTTCTAGGTGCTATCTTTGGACGATATTGTAGTAGTGCAGGGAAGATCACTCTAGTGATCTCTTCCCCACATTATCCCCCACGTTACAGCAAAGGGATACACCTCTCTCTCTCTCTCTCTCTATCTATCTATCTATCTATCTCTCTCTCTCTCTTTCTCTCTCTCTCTCTCTCTTATTTACAAGTGGATCACTAGCCTAGTAGTGGAGCTCTTCTTCTAATGATGCATGTATTCTTCTATGATTGTGATGTGATGATTTGAGAAGAAGCTCCACCCCTCCTGATACAGGGGTCTAGAGGAAGTTCTGAGTATGGGCGGCAGCCAGAAGGCGGTGAAGGGTGGCAGGATGGCAGGAGGACTCTTCCCATGGTTCAGCCAGGTTGCACTACGGGAAAATGAGCGTTTGCCGAGTGTCTACGTGTTTGCCGAGAGTTTTGTGCGGACACTCGGCAAACAACGTGTTTACCGAGTGTCAAATTAAAAACCCTCGGCAAAAATAATACACTCGGGAAACATAAGTTTGCTGAGTGCCAAATAAAAGACACTCGGCAAAGATTAGTGTTTGCCGAGTGTATTTTATTGCACTCGGCAAAAAATAGTTTTTTTCTTTATTCTAGCCCAAAACTTTTTCTACTTCATACATACAGCATGTAATACTTAATGTGAAGTTTTGGTAATTTTTATATTTGTTTGCTATATTTAACTAATTAGTTACAATTCAAGCAATTTTTTGAATTAAGCCAAATTTAAACTACAAGTGATTCAAATAATAACTTAAAATGAGTTTAAAAATTATATTCATGTTATATAGCTCAATCTGAGACCTTACCCACGAATTAAAAAGAAATTTAACTTACCTTGTTTAAGAAATTATGACCACTTACTTATCTTAGAATGATTTTAAAATTCTAAAAAATATCAAATAAAGTCTGAATATCATGAGATTTGTTATGATGTGATTCTATGATACGTGGAATCTACAATAAAAAATAGGGAATGTTTCGCAAAAGTATTTACGTACATTGCTTATAAAATGGAGAGTCACATAATAAGAACCTTAGAGTTGAGAGTGCATCATTAAAATTTGGAGTAAAATTAATGAACAAATTTTATTTTCGCCTTATATCATTTTGTATAGGCAATAGATCATATAAATAGTGTCATATCAAGATTTGATTATGTTTAGAATTTATTTGCTATTTTTTAAAAAAATTCAAAGTACTTCAAATTTTTTTTGCCGAGTGTAATATCAAACACTCGGCAAATCTGCTCTTTGCCGAGTGCCTCTTCTCCGACACTCGGCAAAGCTGCCACGTCACCGATCCTCTTACTCCAATCTCTCCCTTCCTATTGGTCAACTTGACTCCCACCGGATCCCCCTCTCTCCCTTATCTCTTTCTCCCTTCTCTCTCTTCCTTATCTCTTTCTCCCTTCTCTCTAGGCAGGGGACTCGAGGTAGCGGGCGGCGGCGCGGCGGCTCCAGGGTGGCGGGCGCGGCGGCTCTATCTCGGCGCGGCGGCTCCATCCTGGTGGCGGGAGCCCGGCAGGGGCACGGCGGGTCCATCCCGGCGCGGCGGCTCCAGGGTGGCGGGCGCGGCGGCTCTAGGCCGGTGGCGGGCATCCGAGCCGAGCCGCCGGCGCGACGGCTCCATCCCGGCGGCGGGCGCCGGCAGGGCCGTGGGCGCGGTCACTCCAGCCCGGCGTCGGGCGTCCGAGCAGGGGCACGGTGGCTCCAGGCGAGCGCGGCTCCGTCCAGGCAGGGCTGCGGCGGCTCGAGCCCGGCGGCGGGTGCCCGGCGGCGGGTGTCCAGGGCCGCGGGCTCCGGGCGGGCGGCTCGAGGCGTTGCGGCACGTGCAGGCTAGGGTACGGTGGTGGTGACGATGACCGTCACCGTGGCTTGATTTTTTTTTATTTTTTCAGAAAATATATGCCGAGTATCAAATTGTGCACTCGGCAAACCTTTGTCGAGTGTCCAAGAGAATACACTCGGCAAACAACCTTTACCGATACGAGGTAAGCCGAGTGTCCTTTGCCAAATGTAGCACTCGGCATACCATTTGTCGAGTGTATTTTGATGTTTGCCGAGTGTTTTGGACACTCGGCAAACGAGTGATTTCCGTAGTGCTGGGTAACTCGGCCGACCTGGGGCTGGCCCTATTGGTCCTGGTCTTTGGTCAGATGTTCCCTTGGTTGGCCTTGTTCTGTTTTCAATTAAATTTAACATTTAATTTCTTTGATAAATTAAGATTTTATATTTGTTTGGTCTACCGTGTCTTCTGGAGTTTCCAGTGTTTTGGCTTTCCTTTATATTCTTCCATGTTTTATCCCAAAATACACCTACATAGTTATTTTCATCAACACTAGTGGAAATGTTTAGTTTAAAGTCCAATCACTATGTTGGTTCATTTATTTTATCAAGTTATTGCAGGGAGCTGACGGTAAATTATATGTCACAAGGTCTGTCAACAAGTTCCCCCATATATTTACCTTTGCTCGTCCCGACTGTAGGCATATGACTAAGGAGCCTCACGATAATCTCGAGTATGCAAGAACATAAATCCATCTCAGTTATAGCGGAGTTAGATGATGTAGTTAAGGGTGCTATTTAATGCATTAATAGCGGAGTTAGCAGAGTTAGCAGTAATATTTACAATATCATAACGCCAGCTATCTCCAAAAGCAGCGGGCTATTTAAACCAGCCCAACCTCTTGGCAACTTTCAAGCCGCCAGCCCGTTGGCGTGTATGGTCTTCTGCTGGATGCTATGTATGCACTATTTCATAAAGTTTTAAACTAAATATATTTCCCTAATCTAAAAAACTTAATATATTTTCCATTATATATAAAAAAATACGACGCCTTCGACGTGCTAACTGAAATGTTGCTTTACCGATTACACGTGTACTGCTCCGGGCACCCGTGCACGCACAAAAGCAACGGGCGAAATAACTCCGGCGCACGAGCATCCTCGCGTACACAGCCTGCCACCCTGTCTTCCCTGTTCTTGCCCTGTTGCCCTGCCTCTACCAACTCTTTCTTTTCTACCAGCCTTAGCTGCACGCTTGGTCCAGCTCTACCTTCATAACACCTCGCGCTTCCTGATGAGCTTTTCACCACGTAGGCAAATCGCACCTCGTCCCTCTGCCATCCATCCATGCACACGCTCGCCGCCATGACCGTGCTTCTTCTGCTTGTTAGATAAGTCTTGCGCATATGCATTAGATAGCAGTTTGCTTTAGCTTAGTCAGCAGGTTAGTTTGATTCAGTCAAGTCTGTTGAGCCCACGCATGCCCAGTTCATGCGGAGAGCGCGTCGTCCGCGTCGTGTGCACGCCCACGGTCCAGGTGCTGTACGTGTGCGTGTATGTAGTTGGCCACTATGGCCACGAGTCCTGTAATGTAGGATCGAGTCCTTATATTCTGAAAAGCAAAACAGAAAACGCTGCTCAGTTGTTCGCAGCACCAAAAACCACTCTCTCCACTTTTCGCGTTGAGTTCGTGTGTGTGCAGGAGCTCGCCGTCGCACCGCTGCCGGCGTTCTCCAACAATTGGCATCAGAGCCGATAACGATCCCGACGACCATGTCGGCGTCTTGGGGTCCCAGCCAGTTCGCGTCCCGCTCACCGCCACGTCGTCCCCGCGCTCCGCGTTCTCCATCTCCGCCTCCGAGAGGGCGGCGCCGTGACGACGGCCGCCGCGTCATCGTCGAGCGCGTGATCAAGGAGAGCTCCGCGTCCGTGCAGTACCCGACGCTCACCCGCACCAATTACAACGATTGGGTGGTGTTGATGCGCGTCAACATGCAGGCGCAAGGGCTGTGGCATGCCGTCGAGCCGGAGGAGGACGACGTCATCGAGTACCGTGAGGATCGACTGGCGCTAGCCGCCATTCTCCGGTCCGTCCCGCCGGAGATGCTGGCGGCGCTCGGGCGCAAGAAGACCGCGCGCTCGGCCTGGGAGGCCATCAAGACGCGCCGCGTCGGCGTACAACGCGTCCGCGAGTCCAACGCGGAACAGCTCCGAAAGGAGTTCTCGGAGATCGCCTTCAAGCCCGGAGAAACCGTCGACGACTTCTCCCTCCGCATCGCCGCGCTAGCCAGCAACATCGCTGTTCTTGGAGGAAAGATCGAGGAAGCGGAGGTGGTCAAGAAAATGCTTCACGTCGTCCCCGAACACCTGGAGCAGGTGGCCATCTCCATCGAGACGCTGCTCGACGTCAACGAGCTGTCCGTGGAGGAGGTGACCGGCCGGCTGCGCGCCGTCGAGCAGAGGAAGAAATCCGCATCCGCATCAAG
Source organism: Chloris gayana (assembly GCA_031894775.1). Classification (NCBI taxonomy): domain Eukaryota; kingdom Viridiplantae; phylum Streptophyta; class Magnoliopsida; order Poales; family Poaceae; genus Chloris; species Chloris gayana. The sequence continues at coordinate 58,733 of JAUNZO010005212.1, read as the reverse complement.
CACCGACAAGCAGGGCCGTCTTCTCCTCACTGAGGAGGAGTGGCTCGCGCGTCTGAAGATCCGCGACGCCGCAGGTGACTCCGGCGGCTCCAACAGCGGCAGAGGTCGCACTCGGGGCAAGAGTCACGGTCATGGCCGCGGTGGCGGCAAGGAGGGAGAGAAGAAGAAGGAGGGCGAGTACAATCCTGATCGGTGCCTGAACTGCGGCAAGAAAGGCCATTGGGCCAAGGACTGCCGTGGAAAGAAGAACAATGCGAAGGCCCATGTGGCCCAAGCGGAAGAAGAAGACGAGCCAACCCTGTTCATGGTGAGTGCTGTTCCAGTTCATCCCTCACCCTCGCCGCTGCCGTCGACGCAGGTTTCCCCGTCCGCCGCCGCGCCAGCTCCCTCTCCGGACACTCCGGTGGTGCAGTTGAGCCTGAGCGCGTCGGCGGCCACAGCGGCTGTACCGGTGGTGCTTCACGAGGAGCGCGTCTTTGCCCAGATCGGAGAAAGGGGCAAGATCGGGCACCGTCGCTGGGTGCTCGACACCGGCGCCACCAATCACATGTCGGGGTCGCGCGACGCATTCGCCGAGCTAGACTCGGGAATTCGCGGCTCCGTCAAGTTCGGCGACGGGAGCGTCGTGGAGATCGAAGGACGTGGCACGATCGTCTTCATCGGCAACGGCGGCGAGCACCGCCGCCTGACCGGGGCCTACTACATCCCGAGGCTGATGGCGAACATCGTCAGCCTTGGGCAACTCGACGAAGGGGGTACAAGATCGACATCGAGAATGGTGTGCTACGCATCTACGACGACCGTCGACGCCTCCTCACCAAGGTGCACCGTGCTGCCAACAGGCTGTACATCCTCGAGCTCAACATCGGCCAGCCAGTGTGCCTCGCGGCACGAGCAGAGGAGGCGGCATGGAGATGGCATGCAAGGTATGGACATCTCAATTTTCCGGCACTGAAGAAGTTGTCCAGGAACGAGATGGTGCGAGGGCTGCCTGAGATCGAGCAGGTGGCCCAACTCTGTGACGGCTGCCTCGTCGGAAAGCAGAGGAGGTCGCCGTTCCCTCAACGAGCAAGCTACCGGGCGGAGGAGCCGCTCGGACTGGTGCACGGGGACCTCTGCGGCCCCATCACGCCGCCCACGCCGGGCGGCAAGAAGCTGTTCCTTCTCCTTGTCGACGACATGAGCCGGTACATGTGGGTCGTCCTGCTGAAATCGAAAGATGAAGCAGCCGACGCCATCAAGAATGTCCAGGCGCGCGCGGAGGCGGAGAGTGGACATCACGTTCGCGTGCTGCGCACGGACCGGGGAGGCGAGTTCACGTCGAACCAGTTCAGCGACTACTGCGCCGAGCTCGGGGTACAACGACATCTCACGGCGCCCTACTCCCCTCAGCAGAACGGGGTTGTGGAGCGCCGGAACCAGAGCATCGTCGGCACTGCGAGGAGCATGCTGAAGGCTGCAGGAATGCCGGGCCGGTTCTGGGGGAAGCCGTCGTAACAGCGGTGTACCTCCTGAATCGCTCGCCGACGCGGAGCTTGGAGGGGAAGACGCCGTACGAGGCATGGCACGGCAAGAAGCCGGCTGTACATCATTTGCGGGTGTTCGGGTGCATCGCCTACATGAAGAACACGCGCCCGCACCTCGCCAAGCTCGACGACCGGGGCATCAAGGTGGTCTTCATCGGCTACGAACCTGGCAGCAAGGCCTATCGCCTCTACGATCCAGTCCAGAACCGCGTGCACGTGTCGCGCGACGTCGTGTTCGACGAGAACACGTACTGGAGGTGGTACGACGACGACGACGCCGCGGAGGAGTCACGCAGCGACGCGCCGCCGTTCACGGTGGAGTACATCGTCAGCGCGCCTGCACCTGTGGCGCGTACACCATCTCCGGCCCCAGCACACGTGGGAACACCAGCGCCAGCAACCCCTGCACCGCCATCACCGGCATCGGTCGAGTACGCCACGCCCCGAGTACTGATCCTCTACTGGACGCTGATGCAGATGAAGACGTGGTGCCGCGGTACAGGCGCATGGAGAACCTGGTGGGCGGGGTCACGCCACCGGGGCTGGCCGCTCGGGAGCTGGACATGGAGGAGCTGCACGCCATTAGCGCAGAGGAGCCGACCACATTCGCCGAAGCTGAAAAGAGCGAGTGCTGGAGGCGGGCCATGATTGAGGAGATGAACTCGATCACGGAGAACAAGACATGGAGCCTGGCGGAGCTCCCCCTGGGCACCGAGCAATCGGGCTCAAGTGGGTTTTCAAGCTCAAGAGGAATGAAGAAGGAGCTGTCGTGAAGCACAAAGCTCGACTGGTGGCGAAGGGCTACGTCCAGAAGCAGGGGATCGATTTCGATGAGGTTTTTGCTCCCGTGGCGCGGCTGGAGTCGGTGCGCTTGCTGCTCGCTATCGCTGGGCACTTCTCCTGGGAGGTACACCACATGGATGTAAAATCCGCATTCCTCAATGGTGATCTCCAGGAGACTGTGTACGTGCAGCAGCCACCCGGCTTCGTCGACGCCCACCACGCCGGCAAGGTGCTCCGCCTCCACAAGGCCCTCTACGGTCTCCGTCAAGCCCCTCGAGCCTGGAACGCGAAGCTTGACATGTCGCTGCTGTCGCTCGGGTTCAAGCGCTGTGCATCGGAGCACGGCATGTACACACGTGGCGCTGGTGAACGGCGACTGATCGTAGGCGTCTACGTCGACGACCTGATCATCACCAGCGGAGATCTCGACGTCCTCGGCAAGTTCAAAGGGGAGATGTTGAAGCTGTTCAAGATGAGTGATCTCGGTGCCTTGAGTTACTATCTCGGCATCGAGGTTCGCCAGGGCGGCGCCGGCATCACCATCAGCCAGGGAGCCTACGCCGACAAGATCTTGGAGAAGGCAGGAATGCTGGACTGCAACCCGTGCCGCACGCCAATGGAGTCGCGCCTGCACCTGAGCAAGACCGGAACAACGCCAGGAGTCGATGTCACGAGCTATCGCAGCCTAGTTGGAAGCCTGCGGTACCTTGTGAACACAAGGCCAGATTTGGCTTACTCGGTGGGCTACGTGAGCAGGTTCATGGAAGCGCCACGCGAGGAACACATGGTGGCAGTAAAGCGCATACTGCGCTATGTCGCCGGGACAAAGGACTGGGGCGTGTTCTACGCCGCCGGGAAGAAGAAAGGGAGTCAGCCGTGCCTGCTGGGGTTCAGTGACAGTGACATGGCAGGTGACATCGACGATAGGAAGAGTACAAGTGGCATGATCTACTTCCTATCTGACTGCCCAATCTCCTGGCAATCATCCAAGCAGAAGGTTGTAGCTCTGTCCTCATGTGAGGCGGAGTACATAGCAGCATCAGCTGCAGCATGTCAGGGCGTCTGGCTGGCGCGTTTGATGGCGGAACTCTTGGGAGGAGAAGCTGACGTGCCGGTTCTGATGGTGGACAACAAATCCACAATTTCTTTGATCAAGAACCCTGTGCTACATGACCGGAGCAAGCACATTGAAACGAGGTATCATTACATCCGGGAGTGTGCAGAGCGCGGCCTGATCACCGTCGAATTCATCCGCACGGAGGAGCAACTTGGGGACATTTTCACCAAGGCACTCGGCCGGCAGAAGTTCGAGGAGCTGCGTTCGAAGATTGGTATTCGTCAAATAAAGTGAGCATGTCGCAAGCCTTAGGAGGAGAATTGTTAGATAAGTCTTGCGCATATGCATTAGATAGCAGTTTGCTTTAGCTTAGTCAGCAGGTTAGTTTGATTCAGTCAAGTCTGTTGAGCCCACGCATGCCCAGTTCATGCGGAGAGCGCGTCGTCCGCGTCGTGTGCACGCCCACGGTCCAGGTGCTGTACGTGTGCGTGTATGTAGTTGGCCACTATGGCCACGAGTCCTGTAATGTAGGATCGAGTCCTTATATTCTGAAAAGCAAAACAGAAAACGCTGCTCAGTTGTTCGCAGCACCAAAAACCACTCTCTCCACTTTTCGCGTTGAGTTCGTGTGTGTGCAGGAGCTCGCCGTCGCACCGCTGCCGGCGTTCTCCAACACTGCTGCTGCTGCTGCTGGCTACCGGCGCCCCGGCGCCCGACACCGCCGGAGAACGGAGGGGAAGGCCGTCGTCTTCATTGGTGCCATTCAGACCGGCACGGTCCCACCATGGCGGCCGGCAGCCAACCTTCCATGGCCGGGAAGTGAGCGGGTGCATGCCGAGGGGTTCCGCCGCGTGCCGCCGTCCGCGCCCAGCCGGTACGTCAACTACCACACTCTCAACGCTGGCGCGTGCGGGCAGAGTCGTCGTGCTAACAAGCCATGAGGCGTCTTCTTCAATTAATTACGTGTCGATCGAGTTGTATAATTTGGGAAGGATCTGACGGCGTACATGCGAATCAAGCACGCGATCGTGCTAAACGAATTCATGAGAGGAGGGTATGTAAATAAATGGACTCTCTTCTCTTTACTCTTCTTCTTACATATGAAGAAATAAGGGTGTAATCGACTCATGCATATATATATTGTGGATGCATCTTTTTCGCCTCTCTTTATTTGTTGTTGTTTTTTTCTCTGTTCGTCAACTAAGTTTGAACCTAACTTTTCTTTCTCAAGAACGCACATCAATAAGCGAGTGAAAGAATGTTTGCGACAGCCATGAATTAACAGAGCGAAAAATAACCGCCAGCACCAGTATGCTGACACTCCTACACTGGTTCCAGCCCCTAATCTATCTCCCCAAGCTTGAAGAACCATGCAGCCACATGCAGGGGAATCAAATAACCAGCGGGTGCATGTCTTTGGTTAAAGGGCATTTCATAGTTTAGATGTACTGTATTCTTTAATAACTGGATAGACTCCAGCTAGCCTTACCAGCAGCACACGGTGCCACTGCCGATAACCCCTCCAACCACACGGCACGAAGACCGCCATGGTCACCAGAGGAAGGACGCAGCATTCGGCAACAAGACGTTGGAATTGAAATGACCGTGTGATATCACAAATATGCCCACGCACCTCCTTCCTCCTTACGACGCACGCGAAAGACCATTTTTTATTAATAACATAATTTTCAATAATTTTGTCGAGTCTTAAACTCGACACTAGTACTACCCGGTCCCTCACGAGCGTGGAATTCGATGGTGCAACACACGAAACACACAGGAACACAAGATTTTAGACAGGTTCAGGCCCCTCGAATTGAGAGTAATACCCTACGTCCTGTATGTTATGTATTACCTTTAGCGGATTGCTAATTGCAAGATCTCGAGAGAGTTTTCGGGGTCCCTGCTCCGCCTTATATATCCGGAGGAGCTAGGGTTACATGCAGAGTCCTAGTCGATTACATGAATTATATATATGGGAGCTCTATCTCTAGCTTTCTTTATTGATTCAGAGTCCTAACAGACTACTAATTATTCCTTAGCTTGCTTCTCAAGTCATCGTATGCCGGTATTGATATCCGCCTGATCTCCATACCGGTATATAGAATCCTCTATTATTCCAGACCGGTCAGGAACAAGTCTACCAGCTATCTCCATCACCTTTATCTTCATTGATTTGTTACCGTGTCTTTGCGCATCCATTCCTTTATCATCTGTATACCCATAAGGCAAGTATACGACAGTAGCTCCCGAGTAATTTTTGATTTGACCTTGAATAAGACCGACCAGTCTTCCGCATGTTGGTCTTGATTTCATGGTAAAATTAAAAAGAACTCTAATCTGCTGCAATGGTTCTTCTTTCTCCGAAGCGCTTTAAAAAGCCAAAAAATTAGTATGTTTATCCTTCATATCACCTAATTAGGTAACCATAGCAAATTCTTCTCTCGGTGCACCGACTAGGTGCACCCAATTGGGTATATCCCCCGACTCTTGGATCATTTGAACTCCTTTCAAATAATGCAAGAGTCCACTAGTTGATTCTTCATTATTTTCCTTTGATATGCAACCATTATAAACCACTCCATTTGTTTTTTTCATTAATTTCCACCTCCCGCAATCGTTATAGACTGCTCTTGGATACGGTGCACCGGTCAGATGCACCTAATTAGGTATAGCCCCGACTCTTGTATCATTTGAGGATCGCAAATAATTCAAGAGTCTTTCTGGAGAGACTATGCTTTACGATCTTCCATGAAATCATATCCCTCTTAGTAATTTCTGCCAAGAACACATTTTTCAGACCGGTTTAACCGGTCATATCACATTTAACTAAATATTCTGGTTGATCAGACCAGTTTATTCCCCATATTCTCACATCGACTCGAGTCTCCAAGGCCTATGATCAGCCGGATGATTAACACCCACAGCCTAATGCATCCATTATCCTTGGGTCGGACAAAGTCTAACTCTTTCACACTGCTAAATTACAAAATTTAGCATTACTTTAATTTTAATCTGAAATTATCATATTTCAGACCGCTTTTTATTCACAAAAAGCACGATGGCTTATCCTTATGACCGTTAGGTCATAATAAACACAAATATCAGATCTTTAATATCCTTATGGCCCATCCCAGGTGCCTATAAAAGGAAACGAAGAGTCGACCTAGGTCAAACCTATTCCTGAAAGCTCATTCGCGCCCGCCATTCGCCTCTGTTCTTCGTTTCTGTCTTTCGCTCAATCCAATCTTGGATTTTCTTCTTCGATCTTCTCAAAATGGGCAAAAGAAAACTTCTGCCAATCCTTCATCTTCTTCCTCTGTTCCTCGCGATCAGCTTCCTTTTGGTGTTCAGGATCTTGGTAGCAGCAAAGTCACGGAAACATCTCTCAATGATGCAGTCCATGATGGATACCTTCCTCCTCAACCAATCTTAAACTGGAGCGTCCCTTCTCCCGGCCAAGTTCCATGGGGAATAGACGATTCCCAGCAGTTGGTTTTCAAAGCTTTTTCCTCCGTGGCCTCGATCTTCCTTGCTGCTCTTTCTTTAGGGGTATCTTTTTTTCTATGGATGGGAATTAGTGAATCTCAACCCTAACTCCATCCTGCAAATTTCTTTTTTCATCCATCTCTGCGAGGCTTTCCTCGGGGTTCTTCCCCACTTCAAGCTATTCCAATACCTTTTCCAAATCCGCCCACTTCCCTCGTCGGACCGCCAAGCTGCAGTCGGCGGGGTAGGGATCCAATGTCTGGAGCACAGATGAATATTTCTCTCTTTCTCCGAATAAAAGCATAGCTCATTGGAAACACGGATGGTTCTTCCGTGATAATCCTCAGCCTGCACTTCCTCCTTTCAGCGCCAAAATAGCCAAAAACTTTCCTACCGCGAGATACTAGGGAAAAACTTAAAGAAGACGAAGAAATTCTTTCGCTCTTGGCTTGCATTAAATATTTAAAGGAAGTTAAAGGCGTCACCGCCGAGACAGTCCTTTGGAGCTTCATAGTGCGAGGAGTCTAGCCACTCAAGAGACAAGAACATCCGGCTTGGTGTTTCAATGAAGATGTTGCTATTCCGCTGGATGGAACTCCTCTTCCGACAAAGACCGGTTAGAAAACCGCATTAGGCAGATGCTCCAGCCGAAACCAGACCTATCTGGATGCACCGGAGTAGGTCCGGCTTTCAGCTCGTCTAACCTTCGCGATCCTGTAAGTATCTCTTTCTTTATCTTCAAATCTTGTTATTTTTAACCTTCATTTTCTTATGCAAACCCGATCGCTTAATACAGAAAATGGACAACTTCAAGAGTCACCCTCCTCTACCTCCCAACGATTCTTGGGGGGAAGATTATGCAAACAATACCGCTCCCCTGGCTGTTCAAGCCGGTCGACTCAAGGGACTTCGGACCGGTCCTTCCCTCTGCCTCCCAATATAGCTCCCAAAATTTCCAAATCCGGAAAGGTGGTTCAAGCACCTAGTACGAGATAATGTACTACTTTATTGACCATTGGCAAGCCTACTACATCCTCCACTGCTGTTGGCGATACGCACACGAGGCGCAAAAACTTGAAGAACGGCAAAGAGAAGCAGAAGCTATTGAAAGGGACCGCCAAGCTGCTCTGGCTGCCCTTGAAGCTGCCTTGGGAAAATCTCAAGGAGCTCCCTCTCTAACCGACTCCTTGTCCGAGTGTTGCCAAAAGGTCCCGGTATCGCAACCGGACCGGTCCCGGTGATGCAGGAGAAACAGTCCCAACACCGCAAGTCAATTCAGCAGCAAAAGGACTGCAGAGGGAACCAGTGAAGATACTCGGGGTCCCTCCAAAAAAATCAAGACCTCCACCGGCTTCAAGAAAGCCTCCTCGTAAGTCTTCTATATCTTCATTCCTTTTCGAATTGCTTTTATCCCAGCTTTACGTTATTCGCTTCTTTTTGCAGAATCCCTTCTAATTTCCAAGCTAGCATAGCTAGCTTTTTAAGAAACAAAGCCGCTCCTTCAGCCCCTACCGGTAGTGCTTCCACTACCTCCTCCATCTGCGCCTCCAATTGGCGCCAAATCTTCTGAAGCTCCAAGTGCGGCACTCACAAAGGAAATTCCTGCCGCCTCCAGCGCGAAGCTTCATCTCTAATCTCTAAAGATCAAGTCGTCAACATGAAGGCTCATCCGCTAGCAGCCTCCCTACCCAAGCAACGCTATTCCGATTCCTCCGAACTCTCATCGGGTCCAGTCTGGATGGAAGAAATTCCTCGTCGACCCAGGACAACACGCAAATCTCAAGGGGAATCCGGACCGGCCAAAATGGTAGTTGGAGACGTGGAGGTGGACAGCTCCAACGGTGCTAGAACTTTTACCGCAACAGCCCAATGGGACGCCCTCCAAGAAGAAGAGGTCCTAAAGAACTTCTCGAGAATCGGCCAGGTACATTTGAAGATGCACTAGGCCCCTTAGTGGGTTTTGGTGATAAATGACAAATGATTAAAAGCTCTAATGTGGTTATTGAGTCATTGTGCAGGACAACAAAATGATAGTATCCACAATGTGAGAAAGTAAACCCCTCAATTAAAAAGTTGAAGTACTCAAAGAGCAAAGATGACAAGTTTAGATTTATAGCTTCTTGAGTATAGGTGTGCCAAACTATTAAGAGGGGTGAAGCGATCTTACGTGCGAGGAAGAATGTGCTCTAGGTATTCTCAAACAACTTGGAACCAAAATACCAACTCAACCTCGATCAAAAAGCCTATCTTTTCCTATCTTCTCCACACCGACGGAAGTTCCGTCTGAGTGTGACGAAGTTCCGTCGGTTCCAGAGAGTTTGGGACGGAAGTCCCAAACGTGACGGAAGTACCGTTCCTAGGGTTTTCCAGTTCAAATCTTGCACGACGGAAGTTCCGTCTGGGCTGACGGAAGTTCCGTCGGTTCCGAGAGAGTTTTGGACGGAAGTTCTAACTCGAACGGAAGTACCGTCCTGGGCTTTTCGCAGTTGACCTAATAGGGTGACGGAAGTTCCGTCACCCACGGAAGTTCCGTCAAGTCCAACTTCCGTCACCCACGGAAGTTCCGTCAAGTCCAATCATTGACTTGAGCAACGGCTCTTTTAGAGCCCACACTATATAAAGCTTTGACCTAACCCGTGAGAAAAGAAGCTCGGTGCCTTTTGAACTCTCGGATCTTGCTCAAGCTTTTTCTCTCACCCCTCTCCACTCCTCTGGAGATCCAAAGCCATTGGAGTGAGCTCCCATCTTGATTCCAAGCTTGATAGCACCAACCCAACCTAGAGCACATCTTCCCTTAGCAATTAATCTCGTTCTTCACTTGTTACTCTTGGAGATTCATTCTCCTAGATTGGCTAGGTGTTGCCCTAGAGCTCCCAAGCTTGTGGTGAGCCTTGGGAAGTTTGTGAAGGTTGAGATTCGCCTCCGCAAGGAAAGGAATCCAAGGAAGAAGAAGAAAACCAAGTTTGACCTTTGTGGTTGCTTGAGAGGATTAGGGTTGAAAGAAACCCGGCTCTTTGTGAGCTCCTCAACGGAGACGTTGGAACCTCTTTGTGAGGGGTCCGAACTTCGGTGAAAAATCTCCGCGCCTCTCTTGTTTGTTTTTTGTTGTGTGTTTGCTTGTTCATCTCTCGGGTGTGTTTTAGCCCGATCTACTTGTGTATTGCGTGTCTATTAAATTCCTGCAGGTATAACACTTTCAAGGCAAAAAGGAAGGTTTCCATTCAAGTGGAATCGTGAGATTTCCTCTCCCTTTCCATTCCCTAGAGTTTTCATCTCACCACCCTTCCGTCGGTGGCGAATTTGATCCATTTGCTTTTAAGTGTTGTAATTTCAGGTTTTTATCTAGATTGCCTATTCACCCCCACCCCCCCCCCTCTAGGCAACTTTCAACATTCTTCTGCCTCAATGGTTTCTTCAAGTAATTTCCTTTTAATAATCGAATCCCTTACTTCTTCATTCTTTTTTAGGTTCTTCCGAAAAAACTCCGAAGCTAAAAGCGCTATAATTGCTCGCTTGGAGGAAGAGCTATGTTCCAATCAAGAGCGACTGGTCGAACTGGAATCCCGACCGCCAGCCTGAAATCCAGGGAGACCGATCTGCAGAGGAGAGAAGCTAATCTGCTGAACACCCATCGACCGATGGAAGAACGGCGACAGGAAATCATCAAGCTCCGCCAAGAAATCCAAAGTAATACTCTTAATTTTTATCTATGCATTCCATATTTCTCCTTGTAGCATCTTTCTCTGACTGGTTCTACTCCTTATCTCAGCACTTGAAAACATCGTGCTGCTCACAAGAAGGCAGAAGAAGTCCTTTCCGAAAAGCAGCTGCTCAAGAACAGGCACTTGAAGAGGGCTCTCGTATTGAAGAACAACAAGAGGCTCGAATTGGAGAACTAGAAGGCGAGCTTACCGCCAAGGATAACATCCTGGCACAAGCACTTCGCTCCAACAAAATGCTGGAAACTGAAAATGCTCGCCTAAAGGCTGAACTGGCTGAAGCCCTAGAAGCAGCAAAAACAGCGCAGGTCGATAAAGAGAACGCTCCGAAGACCGCCCATAAATCTGCTCAACTGGTTCTCAAGCTAAGAGAATCCAATACTAATATCAAGGACAGATTCAGAGCCGCAGAAATTAGGCATAGACCTAAGTCACTTCTTTCCTATTCATTCTTGTGAAGTTCTATTTTAAAATACCGGTCTGCAATGATAACTCTCTTTTATACTTTTTCCCATTTTTCAGAACTTGCTGCAGGTGCAGTGCGCACTCTGGAATATCTCAACGGCGGTCAAACTATTGATCCCAACGAGATGGATCTTGAGTCCGCCATCCGGGCTTGCCCTAGAAGAATCGGAGAGCATTCTAGAATGGTTGCCGCTGCGGGAGGAGGCCATATAGCAGCTATAATCCAATCTTGGACTCCGGTCTCGGATTGTGATTTCAACTTTATCAAGGACGGCGCCCACCCGGACACCACCGAAGATCGGTTCAATGAGCTGAAGAACTCACTCATTGGTACTTGTTTCGGAGTTGATTGAGGATTTTCCCCTTGATCCAACAGGTGTTCCGCTGAACATAGCACCAGCAGCTTTTGCTCTGGATCAAGATGCACAAGATGCAGCAACTGCGGCCAGGCAAACAGTAGAAGACTCATTTGAAGATCTAGATGCTGATTTAACGTTGTCTTCCTCTGATTCTGAAGAAACGTTGGACGATAGACTGGTTGAAGATCCTAAGACCGGTGATACCGGTACTTCCAGCGGTCCTGCTGTTTAGATTTTGTATTAGGGCCAACTTACATTTATAATCGAACATCTTGATCATCATGTTATTTAGATTTCTTTTCTATATGAATGCTGGTTTCACTATCATACTTATTAACTTCTTTGCCCAAGACATGATGGTTATTTCAGCTGAAACTAACTATGATTAAATTCTGGCTCTAATCAGCACAGATTCATAGTTATAGCTTACTTTAACAAGATCACGTAACCTTAGGAAAAAAGTTAAGATTTTACAAACTGCTCTCACTGCAGCCTTACATTCAATATTCATAAGAAAGATGCTACATCATTTCCCTTCCTGAACATACCAGTCTTAAACTGAAAAGAAACAGATCTGCTCTCAATACAGCAGCCTACCGACTATATAACTGGTCTTATTATTCAGGAATAGCACAATATCACAACAGCCCCCTGGCTCGATAATTTAAATATTGAGACACAAAAGCAAACACATTTTCATTAGAAAAAATTACTATATTATAATATGAAGAAATTTACAAAAAACACTGTCAAATGTAAAAACAACGAAGCTGCTCAATGTTCCAAGAATTTGGAATTTCTTCTTCCTCCAAGGTCATAAGCCTATAAGCCCCCGGTCCGGAAACCGATTTCACGAGAAAAGGTCCTTCCCGGACCGGTGACAACTTATGCCTGTTTTTATTAGACTGAATCTTCCGAACAACCAAGTCTCCTACTTGGAATTTCCGTGTTCGAACATTGCGATCATGATAACGACGTAATCCCTGATGATACTTTGCTGCTTTAATCAAAGCTTGATCCCTCAATTCTTTCGCAGCAATCAATTCGACTTGGCGCTGATCTTCATATTTCTTTTCGTCATAATACTGTACTCGAGCAGATACCATATTCACTTCTGTAGGTAACATGGCTTCAGATCCATATATCAAAGAGAAAGGAGATTGCACTGTAGCCCTACTAACATTAGTGCGTAATCCCCAAAGTACCCAGGGCAATTCCTTAACCCATTTTCCTGCGTATGGCTTCAAAAGGTCGAAAATTCTAGGTTTAAGAGCGGTCAAAATCATTCCATTAGCTCGTTCCACTTGTCCGTTGCTTTGTGGATGTGACACCGACGCATATTGTATCTTAATTCCCAAACTTTCAGCATAATCCTTGAAAAATTCTGAAGTAAACCGAGGCCCATTATCAGTAATGATACTGTGCGGGACTCCAAAACGCACGAATATGTTTTGCAGAAACTTGATCGCTCGGGTCGTAGTCGTACTAGTAACGAGCTTCAGCCTCAATCCATTTAGAGAACTTATCTAGTGCCACAAAAATATGCGTGAATCCTCCCGACACCCTTTTAAAAGGTCCGACTATATCCAGCCCCCAAGTAGAAAAAGGTCAAGTCATTGGAATTAATTGCAACTCGTGAGCTGGAGCATGAGGTCTGTCCGGCGAAGAATTGACATCCCCGACAACTCTTGACCACTCTGTGCGCATCATCTCGCCGCTGTCGGCCAGTAAAATCCTTGTCTAAATACCTTCCCAACTAGAGTCTTTGAAGAAGCATGATTTCCACAAATTCCCTTGTGCATGTCTTCAAGCAATTGAATGCCATCGAAACAGATACACATTTCATCGGAATATTAACTCCACGCCTATATAACTCTCCTTCGAGAATTAAATAACTTCGTGCTCGAACCTCCAGTCTTTGCTTCTCCACTTTATCTTCTGGAGTTTTACCAGACTGAAGATAATTAAGGTACGAGGTACGCCAATCAGAATCAGTAATCATAACATTAAGTGGCCGAATATCGTCGGCCTCGATTCCGCTCATTGTCTTATCCGGTAAGACCACGTCTTCGACTGGTCCTTCGAGACTACTTTCTCCTCCTGATTCTTCAAGACTGCTTCATCCACAATCTCTGTAATAGTAGCCTTACGCTCCACTTTTATAGATGGTTTATCCAGTACTTGAAGGAAAACACCGGGTGAAACTGCTTGCCTTGAAGACCCTAGTTTGGCTAACTCATCCACAGCAGAATTATTTCCGCGCAGTATATGAGAAAATCGCAAACCATCAAATTTGTCTTCAAGTTTTCTAACCTCCTGTCGATAGGCGATCATATGATCATCATGAGCATCCCACACCTTGTTAACTTGACTTATCACCAACATTGAATCACCATATATATCCAATCGTCCGACTCCTAACGAAATAGCTACTCGAAGCCCATGAAGCAGAGCTTCATACTCCGCAGTATTATTTGAAGCTCCGAAATGCATTTGTAATACATATATGAGTGGTTCCTTCTGTGGGGTGAGTAGTACAACCCCAGCCCCCACACCTGAAAGCTGCAGGGACCCATCAAAGAACATCTCCCAATACTCCAACGTTTGAATCCCCTGCGGGACTTGTGTCTCCAACCATTCTGTTATTAAATCGGCTAAAGCCTGTCCCTTAATAGCGGTCCGCGAAGAAAACGTAATCTCATATTGGCCAAGTTCTATAGCCCACTTAGCAACCTGACCCATCGCCTCTCGGTTCCGCATAATATCTCCAATAGCGAACCCAGTCTTAACTTCAATGGGGTGCGCTTGGAAATAATATTTCAACTTTCGAGAAGTTATCACTACTACATATATTAATTTCTGTAATTGGAGATATCGCATCCGTGATTCAGTAAGAACTTCACTTACAAAATATACCGGATGTTGTACCAATTGCAGATGTCCTTCTTCCTTCCGATCGACCGCCAAAACCGTGCTCACCACATGGGTTGTTGCTGAAATATACAACTGAATGGTCTCATCCGGCTCTGGAGGTACCAATACCGGAGGATTGCTAAGGTATTCCTTGAGTTGATCAAGCGCAACCTGCGCCTCATCTGTCGACTCAAACTTATCTTTCTTCTCAAGCAACTTGAAGAACGGAAGTCCACGAACCCCCAGTCTTGAAATGAAACGGCTAAGAGCCGCCATACTACCCGTCGGCTTCCGAACATCCTTCAAGCAACTCGGGGGTTTCATATCGATGATCGTCTGGATTTTTTCCGAGTTGGCTTCAATGCCTCGCCATGACACTAGGTAACCTAGTAATTTCCCAGAGCAAACTCCAAATACAATTTTCCAGGGTTGAGCTTCATGGAAAAATTCCGCAGATTACTGAAGGTCTCCGCCGGGTCGGAGAGAAGATCCTCGGTTTTCGAGATTTTACCACTATATCATCAACGTAAGCTTCTGCGTTCCTTCCCAATTGCGAATCCAAGCAACGTTGTATACCACGCTGATATGTAGCTCCGGCATTCTTTAATCCAAAAGGCATAGTCGTATAGCAGTATGCTCCAAAGGGGGTGATAAACGCGGTCTTCATTTGATCTTCAACTCTTAGCGGTATTTGATGATATCCCGAGTAAGCATCAAGAAAACAAAGACGCTCGCAGCCAGCGAGTCGAATCAACAACTTGGTCAATTCGAGGCAGCGCGAAAGGGTCTTTGGGGCAAGCTTTGTTGAGATCAGTATAATCGACACACATTCTTAATTCTTTAGTATTCTTTTTTGGTACAAGAATTGGATTGGCAAGCCAATCTGGATGATACACCTCCCTAATAAACTTAGCTGCTAATAACCTAGTTATTTCCTTCTTAATAGCTTCCTTGCGGTCTTGAGCAAATCTCCGGAGCTTCGTTTGACTGGCTTCGCATCGGGATGCACCAACGGTGCGTGCTCAATCTTCTCCCTAGGAACACCCGGCATGTCGAAGGCTGCCATGCAAAGATATCCCTATTTTCCTGGAGGAAAAGAATAAGCGCGCTTTCCTATTTATCCCCCAAGTCAGCCCCTATATGGGTGACCTTGGAGGGGTCCGACTCATCAAGCTGAATAGTCTTGGAAACCACTGCATCGAGTTTCAATTTCTCCTTTGCGACCTTCTTGACCGGAACTTCATCCTCCAGCCTTGCCCGGGCTTCTAGAGCCTCGACTGCTTCTCCGATTTCCCGACGTTCATCCTCCGAAATGGCCCGAGAGGCCAACTCGGTGCTATGTACTTCACAAGCATAAACGGTCTTGATGTCGCCTTGGAACGACAAAACCCCATTTGGTCCTGGCATCTTCAGCATCAAGTATTGGTAATTCGGGATGGCCATAAACTTTGCCAAAGCTAGTCTTCCAAGTATCACATGATACGCTGAATCAATATCGGCTACCCGGAAGATAATATTCTCCCTCCTCGTAGTTCTCCTTTGTCCCAAAGGTCACCGGCAGGGAAATCTGCCCCAAAGGATAGCTATTCCGCCCGGGTATTATACCATGAAACGGCGAAACGCTGCGCTCCAAGTCAGCTACGGAGAGGCCAAGCTGCGGCAGAGTTTTGACAAACAAGATATCCAAGCAACTTCCTCCATCAATGAAAGTCCTCTTCAATCGCACCTTGTGAACTATGGGAGCCAAGATGAGTAGATATTTACCAGCTTTTGGCAATACCTCGGGATGATCAGCTCTGCTGAAAGTAATGGACACCTCGGACCACCGTAGGTATTCGGGTGTAGCGGGAGCGAAGGCATTAACCTCTCGAAACGCCAACTTTTGCTTTCTCTTCGACTCGTAAGCGTCCGAGCCTCCATAAATCATGTTCACCTCTCGAGCCGGTTCTTGAAAACCTTCGTCATCCCCATTGTCATCGTGTTCTTTATCCTTGTCCTTGTCATCTCTCTCGGTTCCGATGAGCAGACGGGGCGCAACCTTTAAGGCAAACCGAGCAAACGGCCTTAACAGGAAGCATTCCTTGGCTTTATGATTCCCATTATGAATCATGTAAGGGCCCTCTAGAAGTGTTTCGAACGACAATCGTTCTCTTGGACCTCTCTTAGGAGGTGCCGGCCGGTCTCCTCCATGAGATCGGTCGACAGCTGCAACAAGGTGATCCGCCTTGCGCTTGTTGTTGTTCTTGGATCCAGACTCGGTTGCCTTGGTCATGCTTCGGTTCCTTCCCTTTGTTCCCGCGCAAATTGACCACGTTTGATTCTCCAGCAGCATAATCATCTCGCTATCTTGAAGCACTCGACGCCGTCATGGTAAGGTTTCGATTGCGCCTTCCAATCTTGTGAACTAAGGCTTCACTTCGGACGCCGACTTGAAACGCCGCAATTACTTGCTGGTCGGGAACATTGGGGATTAAGGCTTTCTTGTTGCGAAACGCCCGATGAAGTCTCGTGAGAGGTTCGTCGGGCTTCGCCTCGACTCGTTGAGGTCGAAGTAATTCCCTGGCTTCTCACAAGTCGCTTGGAAATTCTCTACGAACGTTTTGGTGAGGTCGCCCCAAGAAGAGATAGATTTCTCGGGTAGGGACTGCAACCACAAGCGTCCGATCTGCTCCATGCACATGGGGAGGTAATTAGCTAGCACAAATGTATCTCCTCCCGCCGACCGGATGGCGGTGGTGTGCATGCGTAGCCACTCGGCAGGAGGTGCTTTACCATCATACTTATCAATGGCCCCGGGCTTAAATCCCCGAGGTATTTGCAAATACGTAAATCTCGCGTGAAAGCGGGAATCACGGAGTACTCGTCATCCTCCGGACCGGTCTAGACCGGTAAAGGGATCCTCGACAAGGGTAATGCCGGTAGTTGCGATCTCTATCATCATCGGAGTAGTCATAGTATCGATCATCTTGATATCGGTCTCCTATTCCGTCCCGACGATCGTTGTTAGCCGGTTGTGTGGTCTGCGAAGGGGAGGCAGAGGTGGAGGCGGAGGCGCCGCTTGGCGATCATTATTGTCATGTCTAGGCTCCCCGTCTCTGTCTCTCGTTGTCGCGTCCCCTTCAATCCCTGGTATCACGGCGATTATCTCGTCTCGGCCCGTCGTCTCGATGAACATGTCGGTTGCCTTGTCCTCGCTGGTCATTGCGCGGAGGATTTCCACCGGGGCGGCGCCGAAGCAGCCGGTCCACGCCGAGGCAAATTAGTCACGTGCGGGCGAGGCGGGGCAGGGTCCCGCGGACGATCATCCACATGACCGGTACGACGCCTCTCATCTTCTTCGTGTCTCCGACGTTCTTCCGTTCTCTCTGCATGGCGATCAATGAGGACGTTACGAGCGTCACGGTTACCATTAAGCGGTACGCGCAAATCTTGGTCCGGAGCTCGTTCATGTGCATCCGCGATCGGGGTGCGTCGAGGCCCAAGCCTTCCTCCGAGCAAGCTCCTTCGGACCGGGCTCTCGTAGGCCGCTCCGAGCGAGAACGTGAGCGGCTTGAAGATTCCGATCTGTCATGAACGAGTTGATTTGTTTGTAGAGCAGCCGCATCTACCAAATTCAGAGCGCGTTGCAACCCCGGTGTTGCATTAAAGACTTCTTCCGGTATTGTCTCAAGGATTTGTTTCACTCCCACAATGTTGTGAATCGGCGACGTGAAGACCCGAGCGCCATTTAATTCCACTTTCATGGAGCTGAAATCCAAAGCTCTGCTCGAAGAACGGTGTCGCCTTCCACTGCGACATCCACGTCGGCTGTTATATCCTGGGGACGTTTCTTCCGGGTCTCCAGACTGGTCTAGCAGTGGGCCCGTGGCTGGGGAGCGGTCGCGGGAACGCTTCCTCCGGCCTGACTGGTACCAGCAGCGTTTGCGCGCGGATTCGCGGCTGAAGGTTGTGGAGGTTGTTCATCTCCATTTGCTTCTTCTGTTTCACGACGACGACGATCAGATTCGTCTCTTGCCATCCTTGCTTCTTCTTCAGCAGCTTCCTCGGGATTGAGTTGGCGAATAACTCGGTCCTGTCATGAACACTTGGAAGAAGACCGGATGTTCTTCCTCGAAGTCATTAACAAACTCGCAAGAGTGGCTTATCATTACAGACTGGGCACCAATCCGAGATGCGAGCGGTCTGATTGTTCGCGCTAAAGTTGCGTCGGATCCGCCGAGTTTAAGCCCAAGGTGCCAACCGTGGCAGGTGATCGCGCTTCGGAAGCTGCGGCCCGACAACGAGTCGGATTCATCAAAAGCAGTTTTCCGGCCGAATCAGCTTCAAAGTCGAGGGACCCGAAGCGGATCTTGAAGCCGGGCTCGAAGTCGACAGCGAACGAAGAGGCCATCGAACTCGCTAGGAACTCGCCGGGACCCCTACCGGCGCGCCAAATGTCGAGTCTTAAACTCGGCACTAGTACTACCAGTCCCTCACGAGCGTGGAATTCGATGGTGCAACACACGAAACACACAGGAACACAAGATTTTAGACAGGTTCAGGCCCCTCGAATTGAGAGTAATACCCTACGTCCTGTATGTTATGTATTGCCTTTAGCAGATTGCTAATTGCAAGATCTCATAGAGTTTTCGGGGGATCCGTGCTCCGCCTTATATATCCGGGGAGCTAGGGTTACATGCGAGTCCTAGTCGATTACATGAATTACATATATGGGAGCTCTATCTCTAGCTTTCTTTATTGATTCGAGTCCTAACAGACTACTAATTATTCCTTAGCTTGCTTCTCAAGTTATCGTACGCCGGTATTGATATCCGCCTGATCTCCATACCGGTATATAGAATCCTCTGTTATTCCGGACCGGTCGAGAACCAGTCTACCAGCTATCTCCATCACCTTTATCTTCATTGATTTGTTACCGTGTCTTTGCGCATCCATTCCTTTATCATCTCGTATACCCATAAGGCAAGTATACGACAAATTTAATATAAATAACAACCCAATTTGAAAATTTACAAGACTAGCAGGCCTATTGCCCACCTAACGAGTGACAAGACTAGCAGGCCTATTGCCCCGGCCGGCGGTTGGCATTGCTAGGTGGCCGGCCCAGCACTGTAGCGGCGGACCGCTTTAGGCCGCGCCGCTAGGCTGATTTCGGCCCACCGCTACAGTGGGGTTTTGCTGTAGTGGATACTCTGTGTGACCCCACCTGGATTCGCGACGCGTGGACATTAAACGGCGACAGAGGACGCCTTGCACGCTCCAGGCGGCATGCATCGGCTTCAGGCGCTGAGGAATTGGCTCGGCTAAAAATAATACATCCGATAGAAAAAAAGGAGCCAGGCAAACGACACGGCGCCATGAAAACTCAAGGTCATGCCCAAGCAATTTAACTGCATCCTAGTCACATTGTCCATATCAAGATGCGGCCTCCGTCATCCATTTAATTAAATTCATGCATGTGTTGCATCAGATTTCATTTCAAAACAAGGAATCACCATGGTAGATTGGTGCAGGAACATAGCCATTGTTTCTTCTTCCTAATCACCTATAGGGGATAGATTAGGTTTCCTGGTCAGCCGTGTAAATAATTTCTGGATACCTTATTGTGCGATGAATTGGAAAAGACGATTCATCATAATGTATAATTCTTGATCATTGAATTAGAAAAGATACGTTCTCTGGCGCCGCCACACCGACTGAGATAGCAGATACTGGAGGATAGGCAGACCTGGACAGCGGCGGCCGTGGCTGTCGATTGCTTAGTTGTGCGCTGCAACGGATGGATCCTTGAGGGAGCTGATAAAAGATGAAAGCGCCTGCTGCCGTGGTAAATGACCGGAAAGACAACAGTGCCCGCCATGATCTCCAGCATGAGGGGAGGCCGTCACGACAGCATGCGCGACAGCGACGAGCACCATGGCCGGAGCTGGGAGGAGGTGCCCTGATATTCCTTTTTTCCATTTTTTCAGGTCCCTCGGCAACTCCTCCGTGATGACCCTACAGCCGAGCCAAAGCTGCACGGAGCCGATGACATCTGTCTCGACCAAGCCTTCCTTGCCGCCGTTTGATTTCCACGTGTCGCTAATCCGGGTGGGGTCGCACCTAGCAAGTTCACGGACGGTTCGCAAGGAATTTTTTCCCTGTTTGTGGGCCTAGTCGCCCCTTAAACGGACGACAAGCAAATATCACCCGATCAAAGGGATATATCTACTATTGAATAGGTGACTAGCTACAATACCTTTTTTATTTTTTTCAAACTTGTCTGGCTTAACGGTTAATCCTCTTCATATCTTAGTTAGAAATATTTTTAGACATCTAAAAACCATATTGTATTTATGGAGGTAAACAATATGCTGATGCAACCATTTTAACATAGAAGCACAAAAGATATTAGTAAATTTAAACTAACAATCTATAGTTTAGACTAATTGTTAAGGATAAATTGAATTTGTAGACCATGTGAGCCTTGATAAAAATTAAGAAAACCTTTACCTAAATTTAATTCATCCTTATTAGTATCAGTATAATGTTTCTTTAGGGTTATGTTTTATTTTAGAAGTTTGAGTTATTTGAATTTAATTCAAATTTGAATTTGAATTCAAAGCAAATTTAACTATTTTAACTTTAACTCCACCCAAAGAGTTAAGATTCAACATAATGTTCTATGTTAAGGAGTAGAGTTTAAATTATAGTTAATTATACGTTGAATTCAAATTCAATTTTAAATTTGAATTAACTTTCAATAACTCAATAAATTGAAATTGGCATAAAGAAAAATTATGTTGGTACTAATAAGGATGAAATGAATTTAGGTAATTCTTCTTTAATTTTTATCAAAGGTTAAGATGGTCTAAAAATTCAATTTGTCCTTAATAACTAGTCTAATCTATAGATTTTTATTTTAAATTTACTAATATCTTTTGATATTTTCTATGTAAAAATGGTTGCATCAGCATATTGTTTACTGCCACAAAGATTAGTATGATTTTTAGATATCTAAAAGTATTTCTAATTGAGACATTAAAAGGCTTAACTGTAAAGGCAAAAAAAATCGAAAAAAAATAAAAATAGCTACTAGAGCTGGCCGCCCGTTAAACTGCAGATATGCACGCGATATTTGCTTGTCACCCGTTTAAGGGACGACTGGGCCCACAAGCAGGCCTTGTTGCCGCGATGGGCATGTTAGTTTTGCAAAATTTCAAATCGGATTGTTATTTATATTAAATTATTAGAAACAGTTGTTATTAATGAAAATATTGCAAGAAAGATCATGCAAAATCCGGTCCTACCCTCACACAATCATAATTGGGCCCTGGATCCAGCCATGAAAGCCCTAGATCTAGGCGCCAAGCCACCAAGCATGGCCACAAACAAAAACCGAATCACAAAGGATTATCATCTTCCTTGCGGTCATAGGGAATTGCCTGTGCTGTCACTTCGCCTCTTCACCTCTCTCTAGAGTGACACAGCTAGAGCATGTTCAACTGCATCTGCATCGCCCTTGGAGATAATGACGATGATGGTGCTAATTCTGTGGCTGTATTTTACGACTTCATGAGTATAGTGGTCAAACTGAAACGCCGAACAAGTATAATAGCTACCCATGCATTTTACTTTTTTTAAGAAACGATGTGGGCTGTTTTACTCATGGGACAGAGTTTTCAACTTTTATTGATGGCACATCTATGAGGTTATAAATATTTGAGAAATCGTGACTTACCAATTAAACAGTCTGAGATAGAGTACGTGCAGTAGTGATAGACTATGTGCGGATAGTGAGACAGAAAGCATGCAACCACCTGGGACAGGCATCCACCAAAATTCAAAAAGATATCTTGCACGTTGGTATCAACTGCCAGCAGTCCTCCCTATCCCATCGACATTTTGGACTGTAAATGGCAATGAGAGTGTGTGAAGTTATTCTTAGCAATGAGAGTGTCTGAGTTTATTTTGTCTCTATGTTCTCATTTGAATTTAAATTTAAATTCTTACTTGAAATTGAAACTTGAGTTTGAATTTATGTGGTGAAATTATGGAATTTTCAAATTATTTAGATACGATGTTGTATGTTTTGATCCTTCATGTGCAATGAAGAAAGAAAACAAACATGAATGGCTATTGGGGGGCGAGGTTTAAAGGAGCTGCTAGAGCAACCATGCACAAATCCACTAAACAATTATTTGATGCATGAATTTTTGAAGGAGCTGTTGGAATTGCTCTAAGGAGCATCTGATGTAGTATTTAATGGAACCATCTCCCTTCTTAATATTTGTACTCAAGCCCAAAACGTCGTATATTTTTACATGGAAGGAGTATTAAATAAAAACAATGTATAACTTATTTGACAGAGATTATGCTACTGCTTCTGCTTCTGATTATGACATAATATGTGTTAAATATTAAAAACCATAACTTATTATGCACATAAGCACCCAATAAAAATCTATAATCTATTTTTCAATTTATACTACCATAATCCATCAGCTGCAAATAACCCTTTCACTGCTTCTCCCTTTCCACCACCAAAAATTCATTCCTGATAAGCTACTTTGCTGAACAATTGACATTAGAAATTTCAGATAAACTGTTATAAGACAAATCCTCAAAACACTCTGAACATTTTCATGGATAAATTCCAGATAAGCCTCTCTTGCGGATCACTAAACCACAAGAATTCAAAACACTCCTAACATTTTCAATCTTATAGCTTTCACTATCACTATCAGCAAGCTCCTACAAATAAGACTCAAGTCAATCTATTAAAATGACTCATATTTGCTTTTGGTGCACCATAGATGGAGTTACAGGTTTAGTGAGCGATCAGCGTACTCCTGAACCATCGCACCAAATAGGGATGGTTGTTCAATTAACCTTGATGGCACGTCAAATTCTTTTACAAAACCTGAACAGGTAATGTTATATTTTAGAATAGATTCTGGAGCAGCAATTGTAAGATTATATATGAACAAACAGATCTTAAGAAGAATAGATGACATTACCTGCATCCATCACCAAAACTCTATTACAGTCCATGACTGTTGGTATTCTGTGCGCGATACTAATTATTGTACACGATGAAAACTCTTGACGTGTGATCTTCTGGATTGTTGCATCAGTTTGAGAATCGACTGAAGCAGTTGCCTCATCCATAAATAAGATTCGAGTCTGCTTCAATATGACACGACCAAGACAGAGAAGCTGCCTTTGGCCAACGCTCCAGTTCTCTCCGCTGTCAGCCACTATGAAGGACGAATCAAAAGAAGTGAGTGGAAAATGCAACTTGTGCCAAAAATAAATACAAAGGTGCAAAAAAATGTAGCATACCTGGAGCATCAAGTTTTTCAGGTTTTGAAGCTACTATATCTTTCAGCTGGCAGCGTTCCAGAGCCTGAAATGATGTGATTAGTTAGTGGAAAAAATTCAGATGAAAATTCGGTTTTCAGTTCTACCTGTCACCATAACACCGACCAGTATTGACCACCTTTTGTTAATAATTTATTACTTTTGTTGATTTTTTACCATATTTTCAGAGAATTTGGGTTCGAAACTGTCCCAAATTTGCCCATTTTGGCCTTACCGGTTTTACTGTTCTCTATCAGTATCTTTTAAAAGAGAAATTCTTTTCACTTGGATTAACTTTCCATGCCAACATAGAGCATCCTTGAAGAAGGTTAGAATGAACTATATTTTTTTCAAGGTAAAAAAGGAATTACATATTAGTGACCATTGTTACCTGCCATATTTCAGCATCTGAATACATTCCAATTGGGTCAATGTTGTTTCGAACTGTTCCTTCAAAAAGAACTGGTTCCTGAGGAATTATGCCAAAGCGAGATCTCAGATCGTGCAGACCAAGTGTGCATATGTCTATTCCATCAATGATCATTTTCCCTCTGCAGGCTCAACGAGCCTGAACAATGCTTGGATCAAAGTTGACTTGCCACTGCCTGTCCTTCCTACAACTCCTATCTTTTCTCCACCACTGATGCTTATATTAATGCCTTTGAGAATCAGAGGTGTATTTGGTCTGTACCTAACCTGAAATGATGAGGTGTATGTGTTCAGTTGCTGTAAATAAATCCCTAATTACAAAAAAGGCTGTTTCGGTTCAATGAATGATCCACTTTACAGCGGAGACAGACAAGCATGTGGCTTAGATGTATGCTGAAATATAAATTTTTGCACCATATGAAAATGATATAATGTACAAGATCATCTGGATGGGTACTAGAAAAAAAAGTAAAATGAAAGTAAATAAATAACCTTCAGATCCTTAATGTCGATATCTCCATGTGCTGGCCAATTTGGAGGAGGAAGATGGTCTTCTATTTTCCATGCCGCCTCAGAAGGAAGAGTACTGAACTGATTTACCCTCTCCACAGAAACCATTTCGTTTTCTAACATACAGCTAATGGATATTGCAAAGTACACCAGAGAATTTAGGGACAGGCCATACGAAAGAGACATACCCACAAATTCTGTAACAAAATAACCAGAATAAATTTCTCAGGTCAACGACAAGCTCATGATCATAGGAGACTAATTATAAGATATAGTAATTTAACAACATAACCACGTCAGTTTCTCAGGCCTACGAAACGCATATGATTATAGGAGACTAATTGTAAGCTATGGTATTTAACAACATTATCACCTGACGATCAATCGAGCAAAACAATGAGGAAACCTATGATGTGTATAATGTATATGTTCAAATGTTTACTAGCATTTAGGCAACCTGAAAGAAATTGGCCCTACCATTCTTATTCAAAAGGCAGTGCAGTAATATTGAGTTATTGGTTTTTCATGACTAGCTGATAATTTTTTCTAGGATCAGAGAAATGTTGAATTATATGTACTAAATATGTACCTTTCTTGATAAAGTTACTGGGCAAGCTGATCATGAGAAAAGCAGTAATTGACAATACGAGTGTTCCAATCAACTCCAGTCGGAACCCCAGCCATTCATTTGCCGCATAATTGTGGAAGTACATGCGCAAACTTGAATTAATTCTATCCAGATTTCCTTGAAAAAATTCTTTCTCTTTCCTGAAGGATCTTATGGTTGTAGCACCTAGAACAGTCTCTGAGAAATGATCAATCACTGGTGCCTTTGTTACACCTTCAAGCCTAGTTAACTCCCGGGAGGTTGCAAGATAACGATTCTGCAGCAATAAGATAACTTGCTGTAAGAATTATCTTCCCTATGGTGCATTTTGTAAGTTGTATGAATTTAAGAAATCACAGCATACCCTGTACCAAATGTTCAGTAGCAGAAGTGGAATGACAGCTATAACTGATGGCCAGGCTACCTGACAAGTAACAATTATGGTGCTGAATACTGAAATGTACATCGAGATTGTCAGACCAACAAAAAAGGCCAGAACAACATCAATGGTTGTTTGGTCAGATGATGCCTGAAAAGACAGCAGGGACATACCATGTTAGAAGAAGATAAATAAATTGAAACATAATCATACAAACCCTCAATTGAATCCATGGTGAAACTAAAAGAGGATTTGTAAAACTACATATTCAGCATACAATACATGGTGAAACTACATAATTAACGTGCCAATACAAGTGTCACAAAACTACAGATACTACAAAGCTCAAATAAGTTTTGCCACATACACAACAAATGCGTAGTTTTGAGATGCATTTACACATTAAATGTGCAGTTTGATGGTACCTTCTGAAATATGTAGTTTTATTATACACGGGGACATAAAATCATTGAATTCATGATACAACATCTTATATTGTGATAGTTCTGCAAAATACTATTCTTTCATAGATGATGCAGTAAAAGCAGTCTATTTGAAACTAAATGAAGAGACTTACCCGGCTGAGAATCCTTCCTGAAGGAGTGGTATCAAAAAATGACATTGGAGCATGCAGAATGCTGTCAAACATATTCTTAAAAAATATCTGAGCTGTTTGAAGTCCCAAAACCGTCTCAAGAAGAGTCTTGATCACTTGAAGGATCATTGAAAAAGAAGCTATGGCTACATACACTCCAATGAACAAGGATGGATTAAATGGAAGGCTGCCCGACGTTTGGTACGATAGCCAATAGTCGTTGGCCATCTCAGAACCTTGCCATACTAATGCAAAACCAAGCATGCCCACAACACCCCACCAACCCCAAGCCTCTGTCATGTATAGTTTGTACACTCGCCAGCTTACTTGACCACTCTCCCTTTCCTCTTCTTGTATAATCTTCGAAGTGGCTGCTTCTATGTCAGGTGCCACGACAACCTTCTCACCCTTTCCAATGGATCGAGAGCGAAGTGAGGGAATTTTAATTACAGCAGCAGGCTTTGAATCTTCAGATTTATTTACTTTCTGGCTTTGCTCCACCAGTTCCATTGAACTATCATGAGCTGCAACAAGAGCTGCGAAATCAGAGCCTGATTCTAGTAGCTCAGCATACTTCCCTGACTGTACAATCATACCATCTCTCATGACCTACACATTCAACATGAGTAAAAAGGATAAATAAGTCAAGCACACATAAGAAGGCTCTAGCATTGTGCCGTTTAAGAAAACACAACCGGTCCAAAAATTCATACAGATGTTTCCTACAAGGAACCTAACGAAGTACAAATTAGAATTGTGATAGTTCTTTTACTGAACCAATTCCAATTTTTGGGGATACAGTTTTATAAAAAAATGAAAAGCATAATTCTGTCAGATAATCATTAGATGATTTGTAGCAAACATTCCAGAGAGAGAGAAAACAACTTGTTAGATACTTAATATGTCCACAATATGCTATGAAGAAATTATCAGTATATTTCTGGGATAGTGGACGCATGAACAGTTGGATCCAAAATAGACCAATAGATTGTTAACTTTTTTTTTCTCGAATGCCCAAGAGAGCTGTGTTCTTTATATTAAAATATTTCTGTGCAGAATCGTTTTACCAAAATAAAGCATATTTCCTCACAGCTTATGGCAATGGTGTAGCATCTAACTTACAAATATATTGTCAACATTATGCAAGAAATCCACTTGGTGTGTAACAAGTATGATGGTCTTTCCATTTAGCGTGCCCCTTAGACACTCCTGAAAAACAAAAGACACAGTTGTAATATTGTGCACAGTCCCATGAATAAATAGTCATGCTAGTGCAAAAGAACAAAATAATAGCTTGATTTGTCTAATATTTATTGTTATCATCAAGGGAAATGAAGTATCATTTCATCCTTCTGATATTCATCAGCCCTTAATATCAAATAAAATTATTTAATTGCCATCCTTTATCATTTCTTTGGTTATTCAAAACTACAATCCACAAAAGAACGATCAGTATGAATGTCTAGATTTTTTATCAAGCCGGAGAGAGAAAATGCATCTCATTCAAATAAATGTTTGAGAGGAATAAAAACATAAAGTCTTGAACGTAAACGCATAATATAGACCCAAACTAATCCATTTGATTTCAATTCCGATTTATTAGGCAGAGATATTGATTAAAAAATAAATTAGTAATGGAATACATTAGCTTCTATGTTCTATCCCATGCAATAATAACTACAATAGGTGCAGGATTTGTGTACTAAAGCAACTAAGATAAATTGATTTTCTATCACAAAGTAACTATATGAGGAAAAGCTTATTGGACAATACCACTTCTAGGTGACCTTTTTGCAGTAAAGATTTTATCCCATTGCAAGCTTTGATATTAATTGTATTCGGGTAACTTTGGTATTTATTGTATCTAGTAAAAACCTTTACTTGATTCTGCATACGATGTTGCAATGGCAAATGAGCTTAAAAATATCAAAATATAAACCAAAACACTTACCTTGAAGATGGTAGAACCAGTATGTGCATCAACAGCACTAAAGACATCATCAAGGAGATAGATGTCACAATTTTGATAAGCTGCTCTGGCAAGTTGAATACGTTGTTTCTGCCCACCGCTGAGATTAATTCCTCGCTCGCCTATTTCAGTCTGATCCCCGAATTCCATCACTTCCAAGTCTTTTTCCAGGCAGCAAGACCGTATGACTTCTTTGTATCTTTCAGAATCCATAGGCAGTCCAAACAAAATATTGTCTTGAATTGTCCCGTTTTGAATCCAGGCAGTCTGTGCAACATATGCAGTGCTACCACATACCCGAACCTATACAGAATGCAAGATGGTTAAGCAAATACTAACAAGAGACTAGAAAAACAGCGTAAAGGGAGCAGCATTTATCGTGAAAATGCTAGGCTTGCTTCAAGTAATATTCTGTTTTTAACAGCCTGCCATCATGAACCAACTTTTTTTCTTACTTTATTGAGTTTACCTGTTAACATTCACAGCTCAGCAAAAAGTAATTTAGTTACATGGCCTGTAACTTGGACGAAAAGGATCAAGAAAGTTTTGAGAGAGTAAGAGCATGTCAGTCCTAGTTTACAATCTCTGAAGCATTCCATCGAACACATGGTGGCCGAGGATCAGAGAAGCTTCAGAGTGGTTGGTATGTCAAACAATACAGATGCAGAGTACCTTAGATGTTGGGCTGGCAATCAACTTGCATTACAAAAACTAAGTAATAATCAGGAGAATTAGTACTGTTTTTAGTACGAATTACTGCTGAATAATTGGTGTCCCACACTTACCGTGCCGGAGACCTTCTCCATCTCCCCCATGATGCAGGAGAGCAGCGACGACTTGCCGGCCCCGACCATCCCGACCACTGCCGTGAGCTCGCCCCTCCGTACCTCCACATCGATCCCCTTGAGCACCGTCTCCAGCACCGGTGTCGCCTCCACATCTTTCTCGTCGTCCTCGCTTTCGTCGTTGTCCTCGTTTTCACTCTGCTGAGTCTCCTTTTTGCCCCTCATATCCCACGCGAAAACACCGTTTCGCACTTGCACAACCACGTCTCCGGCGCCAATGCCGGTGCCGTCCACGCGTTCCACAGCCGAATCATCGAGCTCCGCGTCGAGCAGGTACCTGTCGAGCCTGCCGAGAGACACTGTTGCCTGCGTGACCGCCGCAATCGCCTCGGGGAAGCTCTGCATGGGCCCGTCGAGCATGTGGAAGAATGCGGTGGCCGTGAACACCTTCCCGGCATCAAGCGTGACGCCGGCGAGCACGCAGGTGCCGAATACGAGCACGGTCATGGCGAGCGGGCCGCTCCAGAGCACGACGGTGTTGGCGCACATGAAGTACATGGACCTGGCGAGCCAGGCGAGCTCTTGGTCGCGGAGGCCGCGTATCTTGTCCCCGAACTTGTCCTCCCACGCCTGCAGCTTGATGACCCGGATGTAATTGAGCAGCTCCGTGATGGCCTTCATCCGGTCGTCGCGCTTGCCGAGGAACTTGGACTGGTACTCGAGGTTGCGCTTGTTGGCGAAGGCGACGACGACGGTGACCACGGCGATGGCGGCGACGGCGGCGAGCACGGGCGGGCCGAGGTGGAGGTACAAGAGCGCGAGCGCGACG
Source organism: Chloris gayana (assembly GCA_031894775.1). Taxonomy (NCBI): domain Eukaryota; kingdom Viridiplantae; phylum Streptophyta; class Magnoliopsida; order Poales; family Poaceae; genus Chloris; species Chloris gayana. The sequence goes on along the minus strand of JAUNZO010005212.1, from coordinate 28,977 downwards.
GCGATCTGCGCGGGCATGAGCCAGAGGTTGTGCAGCTCGTGCGTGACGTGGGCCACCTCCTCCGCGTCCACCTCCATGTAGTTGACGACGGCGCCGGCGCCGTGCGCGCGGCGCGCGCCCGTGGAGAGGCGCAGGGACTTGCGGTACACGGCGGCGAGCAGCGCCGCGTGCACGCGCATCCCGAGCACCTGGCCCTGGAACTCGTAGTGGTGCGACGCCAGCGTCTCGGCGGCCTTGCCTACGAGGAGGATGAGCACGAGCCGTAGCCCCTCGCTGGCGTCGCCGCCGCGGCGGACGAAGCCCACGAACTTTTCCACGAGGGACGGGCCGATGTACATGACGGAGAGGTGGGCCAGGCCCAGCAGCCCCGTGAAGAGGAATTGCGGGTAGAAGGAGCGGAGCAGCGCGGTGAGCACGGGGCGGGTGGGCTTGGAGGAGCCCGGGGAAGGCCAGTTGGAGAGGAAGAGCGCGTACGCGGCCTCCGCGGTGTCGGATGGGGAAACGGGAGGGACTTGGTCGGCGGCGAGCGCGCGCTTGTAGCCCTTGGAGATGAGCGGGTTGATCCACGCGAACGTGGCCAGCGACACCCACGACGCCGTCGCGTACGTCTGCTCTGTTCCCGATCGCTCATCGCCGCCGAGGCCGAGCCCGGTGGACGCTTTCACGGAGAAGTAGAGGAGCGGGAGCGACAGCGCCAGCCACGCGACCGCGATCGGGTCGTCGGGGAGAAACGGCTCCCCGGCGGCGAGCCGCGCGGCGGCGCACCCGGAGGCGAGCGCGGCGAGGATCCCCGTGCCGAGCCAGAAGAGCCGGAGGTGCGCCGGGTGGTGGGCCACCCGTGGGGCCTCCTTCTCCGCCGCGACGACCCACGCCGCCGCGAGGTGCGCGGCGGCGTGCGCGGCGAGGAGGCGCACTCCACCGCCGCGACCCATGGCGCGTTTCCGCGGGCGCGGAGGGCCGCCGCGAGGACGAGCAGCACGAGCGCCGCCGCCGATTGGACCCCGGAGACCGCGAGCGCGAGCGCGTGGCGGAAGCTCCCGATTCCGCCGCGACGAGGACTCGAATCGGTCTCGGTGGTGGTGGTGGTGGGTTTGGCGAGGAGCGGCTCCGCCTCGTGGAGGCCGTTGCCGCCTCGGTCGGAGCGGTGGGAGATGCGGGCGCGGACGGCGAGGGCGACGATGCTGAGGAGGAAGAGGACGTCCAAAACAGCGACGAGCACGCGCTGCGGGCACGGGGAGAGGGCGAGGAAGGCGAGGTGATCGGAGAGGGAGCGCGAGGCCGGCGGCGGGGAGCAGGCGGTGGTGGCGAGCCACCACGGGAGGGAATCGGACGGCATGGTGACGGCTGGGTGCGTCACATCCGCGGCTCCCTCGTTCGCTTCGCCACGAGGCAGCTGCGGCAGCGGGGTGCTGGGTTTTGTGTTTGTCGGAGGAGCAGAGGAGAGCAGGCTGCGGCAGAGCAGAGGCGTTGACCGGGTCGCTGGAAAAGTTTGAACTGCTTTCACTGCGAACGGAAAAGGCCCTGGGAGCGGCGGGGCCCGCCGTCAGTGACACCAGTCGGGTCCGCTTGCGTGCTGCGCGCGTCGACACGCCACACGCGGGAATGTGATGGGAGAAGAAAGGTGACGCGGCGGCGTGGAATTCTCGTGTACCCCTCCATGACCGCCGTTGGTTCCATTTCTTTTTATGTTCTTTCGGAAACCTGGCCGTCGTTCGTTTCCATGTGGAAGATTTGCTAGATTTGATCTGCTTCGAGTACTTTATTCAGCAACACTGATATTTCATATAGCTTGATGCCGTAGCCATGTCAACCATTTCATCTAAAATGAAATATAAAGACCCACACCTACAGGAGCTTAATTTATACTTACACAAACGTTTAAGAAAACTATGACTGTCGTTCATTACCATGTGTACTATTTGTAGGATTGATTATTCATTGAGCAAGACATGTACTATTGTATTTCATATTGCTTAAATCCCCCGACCAGGTCACCCAAGTGTACCTTATCGATTTCTGCACTGCAGGAGCATAGTCTGGTGCAGTTCCTCATGTAATATCATATTGCTTAAATCATTTAGCCAGATCACTCAGCTGTGTATAATCAGTTCGGATTAATGCAAAAAATTCTAGATTGAATTCCTTGTTAATAAAGATCAATATCGATGTCAACAATAATGCAACATATCAATTTTGCTTCCAATTAATATGTGACTGCTAAGGGAGCACATTCCCTCATGTAAAATCATATTGGATAAGTTTCCCTTGTGTGTGTTCTTGCAATTCATAGAGGTAGCATACCTTAGATCTTTCTAGTAAGATGAGAACTGGGTGAGACATAAAGCACGTCTCTTAATTTATTGCTACATACAACATACCATGAGGTTTTGTTGTTGATGAAAATGATGAGCAATAGGTTCATAGAAATTTGAGGTTTGTTTAGCAGAGCTTGGTCTTATGCAACAAATAATCTTAGTTGTGGATATGTCAAAAAATAGTTTTAGGCTTATACTAACTTATTTACATATTTATTTTCTTGAGTGAATTCCACACAACCACAACTATGTGATCTCTTGTTGCAAAGAACCACGGGTTTTGAATCCAGTTTTACAAGACCAGAACTAAAAGTTGTGATTTTGTGCAACATATAGTACAAATACTTGTGGTTTTATGAAACTGGTTTAAACGATTATGGTATTTTGCAACAAGGGGCCAAATAGCTATGGTTTTGTTAAACTACCTCTATTTTCTTTAGCAAAATTATTCCGCAAAACAGTTTTAGCTTCTCCTATAAACTCTGGAAAGCTAGTATTTGCAGCTCATTATCACATTACAAATTGTAAAATAGATAATAGGCACAATTTATTCTGATTTTTAGGTGTTTAATAGGAATTTTTTCATAATCCATTATAATCTATAGATAAAACAACTATATAATTCCTAGTATATATGACAAAAGACCCACCCGTTTGCAAAACGCACACACGAAGTCTCTCTGGCTCACCACCCATACGCTCTCCATTTCTAGAAAGCTAGTATTTGCAGTTAAAGCAAAACAGATTGTGTGTGCTTATGGGCATAATTTATTCCGACTTTTAGGTATTCGGTAGGGATTCTGTCATAATCCCTTACAATCTACAGCTAAAGCAGCTATATAATTCCAACCTTTTTGTAAAACGCAAAAATGAAGTCTCTTCAGCAAGGTGGATTGCGTTTGTCGTACGTCGAGGAATCGCCAAACAGTCAAAACATAAGTCTGGCTCTTTTGACAGCATCGACGCTTGAATATTTATAGAATGGTAGGCTTGATGCCTAGGGACTTTATGCACTCAAACAAATTTATTTGTTTCCTGAGTCCAAAAGTGAAGTGCGAAAGTCCACCTAGAAATTATCTCTTCCTCCTCCAACTTGACACGACGATCAACTCTTAGCCGGTAAGGAATTGACTGACGCGTTGATATATATATATATTCATTGATGTAAAAAAACAGAGACAAAGTGTTTAGGTGTTGAAACCTGCGAGCAAGCATGATCGCAAAAGATACGTAGAAAGCGTGTTCTATATATATGCAGATGGCTTACTCGTTCATCCAATTTAAACCCAAGATCAATTTAATACTATCTATGTAAATTGAACTATTTCGTCCATGGTAGCATCAGCTCAAATGATATCTTGTTTCACATACATGAAATTCGGTCGACCAAGAAAGGGCCATACAACAACTAGGGCATGTGCAACCTTTCAAAGGTCTTATCATAAATTTAGAATTACTTCCAACAGCTGATGTACAGTGTATGCCTATATCGGCTGTTCTAACTCTATCGGCTCAGCGAGGAAAATATGGCTTCTTTCATCCGTTGGTTGCCTGCGTGCTAGAAGAGCGAGTAGCGTACTCCTGAACCATCGCGCCAAAAAGTGACGGTCTCCCCATCAACTTGGAGGGTGCGTCGAACTCTTTCACTAGCCCTGAAACGAGACATTTAAGAAGTTGATCAGAGGTACAAAATCTTGATGAATAACTATCATTTTTCTCAGGCATTATGTGTTTGTATTGTGTGTGGGAATGTAGCATTGAGTAATCAGTGCAAAGGCCTACCTGCATCCAGCACCAGAACTCGATCACTGTCCATGACAGTTGCAATACGATGTGCAATGCTGATGACAGTACAGTCTGCGAACTCCTCGCGTATGATCCTCTGGATAGCTGCATCAGTTTGCGAATCAACAGAAGCAGTTGCCTCGTCCATGAAAAGGATCCGACTGCGTTTCAGAATAACACGGCCGAAGCAGAGGAGCTGCTTCTGCCCTAAGCTCCAGTTCTCCCCCATGTCAGCAACTGCAAGGAACAAGCAATGAACAGAAAGCATTATTCATCGATGCTACAAGAAAAAAAAATATGACACACAAGTAATAACATTTTCAGATCCCTAAACTTGTAGTTTCCACAATGGTAGTTTTCAGGTAATATTCTTAAGCCAGTAACTTTGTGACTCTTGAAAAAAAAATTGTGTGGCAACCACATTGTGCCCGCCCATAAACTGACATTATGCAAGTTCCCCAGTCTGCCATTTCCGAAAATGATTTACTCAGTTTTAATAAATTTAAAGATATCTCTTATAATTATAACAAATTCTATCAATATCGAACCTAGTGCATCAAGCTTCTCTGGTTTTGATGCTACTATATCCTTGAGCTGGCAACGCTCTAGGGCCTGCAAGGAAACAAATATGAATATCAGGTTCAATAGAAAGGAGAAAAATGGTCACGCGTCCAATAGGTTCTTCATGTTTTGAAAAACAGAGTAGCTCTGTTGCTCATACCTGCCATATCTCATCCTCAGAGAACCGCCCAGTTGGATCAATGTTGCTCCTTACAGTTCCTTCAAATAGTACAGGTTCTTGGGGAATCACACCAAAGCGAGATCTCAGATCATGAAGCCCCAAAGTGCAAATATCTACACCGTCGATAATGATCTGGCCATCAGCAGGCTCCACAAGCCTGAACAAAGCCTGGACTAGAGTGGACTTGCCACTGCCAGTCCTCCCAACGACTCCAATCTTTTCTCCATTCTTAATACTTACTGTAATACCTTTCAAGATTAGCGGTGTGTTTTGCCGATACCTAACCTGAAAAGATAGTACTGATATTGCTCATTCAATTAATCACCTAGATTACTAGAAAATGATTAAAGCTAATATTGACCTTTAGATCTTTGATGTCAATGTCGCCTAGGCTGGGCCAATTTGGCGATGGAAGACAATCTGCCACTTGCCATGCCGCCTCAGAAGCGAGAGTGCTATACTGATTCACCCTCTCCACGGCTACCATATCATTTTCTATCATACAGCTTATGAGGATTGTATAGTACACCAAGGAATTGAGAGAGAGACCATAGGAAAGGGACATGCCAACGAACTCTGCATCAGAAAGATAAACATATTTGAAGGTCATGAAGAATGAAAAGAAACATGGAGAAGTACATAGAATTTGTTAGTAATTCCTGTTGGGCCTTCTGATGCAATCAAAAAGAACTTGGTTCCAAGGGGAAAGACATCAGCTTAACTAAAAAAAGCACCCGAAAATAGGATCGAGAAAGGTTATGAAAACTGGAATCCCCTACACACCACCCCCTGTGGATCGGGCCATAAACCATTCTTTGAGGTCCCTGCTCCATACGTTTACGGTAACCTACAAATGACCTTTTTTGTGCTAGACCAAGATTTGAATCATAGTCAGTAGCCTCTCACCGGAAGGCATTGCCACCATGCTGGAAGCAAATTCACCTTCTGAAGCAGCCATCCAATGAGGCAACAGTGAATTTTAAGCTTGACATGCTCTTGACAAATAATTATTGCATCATTGTTTTCCCAATAAAGATTAAACTATCTAGGAAGCATCATATTTATGGTCCAGATTTTTAAACAATCAGGAAAGCTAGCCAGGCAAACATAATTTTCTCGAACAGCCAGGCTATAAATATAGTGATAGATCAAATTTCTATGTAGATCCATTCATTTATTAAATATTAATCCTGGAGGACTTAAGAAACAATAACATAATTTCTATGGTTAGCATGGAACTCTATGCCTACTTTCAATGTACATTCAACACAGTGCATGGGTATCAATTCTATTTTGCCCCATCACACAAACTATATGAGTACTCAATTAGTGTGGATTACAATATTACCTTTCTTAATGAAATTGCTAGGCAAGCTGATCATAAAAAGGGCAGTTATCGACAAAATAAGTGTGCCAATTAGCTCCAGGCGAAACCCAAGCCATTCGTTAGCCGCATAATTGTGAAAAGACATGCGTAAATTTGAGTTGATCCTGCTCAAGTTTGTCAGGTAGAATTCATCCTCCTTTCTAAAGCACCTTACAGTTGGAGCCCCCAAAAAGGTTTCTGTAAAGTGATCAATAACAGGAGCCTCTGTTACCCCTCGAAGACGAGTTAACTCTCGAGATGTTGCAATGTAACGATTCTGAAAAAGTTATGATGAAAGATAATGTCATTTATTATGAAGAATAATTATTCCAGCCATCAGGTATGTATTGTTGTAGCTGGACCATACCCTATACCAGATGTTCAAAAGCAATAGGGGAAGTACTGCTATGACTGACGGCCATGCAACTTGGCAAGTAACAGCAACGTTGGTAACCACTCCAATGAACAATGATGTGGCAAAACCAACATAGAACACAAGGACAATATCAATTTTTAGTTGGTCCGATGATGCCTGAAAAGGGCAAAAGATTAACACCATTTGAAGGACAAATAATTAAATCCATAGGGCATAATAGAGTAAACCTATGGCTAATTAGACACAAAATACATACCCGGCTTAGGATTCTTCCTGAAGGAGTGGTGTCAAAAAAGACATTGGAGCTCGTAATATGCTGTCAAACATCTTGGTGAAAAAGGCCTGGGATGATTTAAGCCCCGAGAACGTTACAACAAGAGTGCTGATCATTTGGAATAGAATTGTAGCAGCAACTATCAAAACATAAACAGTAAGAAATATGGAAGTGTCAAATACGGGGCCTCCTGATGTTTCATAAGACAACCAGTAGTTGCTTGCCATAGTGAAGCCTTCTGACAGCAGTGACACGGTTAAAAAGGTCAAAACTCCCCACCAACCCCAAGCCTGTGTCATATATAGCTTGTACACACGCCAGCTCACTCGACCAGTCTCCTTCTCCTCTTCCTGAATAAGCTTTGAAGAACCTGAATCTTTGCTCGGTGCAATGGCAGTTTCACAATTTTCATCGCCGGATTTGGCAGGCTGAGAACTCACGGTGTTTTGAACTTGGCAGCCTTCTTCTCCTGTCATCTCCATCGAACTTTGATGAGCAGCAACAAGATCTGAAAAATCTGAGCATGATGCTAGTAACTCATGATAAATACCAGACTGGATGACTAGGCCATTTTTCATTACCTGCATGTTCACACACAAGGATGGCATAATTGGTGAAATACTGGATAATATGTATGCAGCTAATGCAAGCCGAAATAAATAAATAAATAGACTTGAACACAAACATATGCAACTATTAATATGTCTTTTCCCTACTTTAGTGAGCAAAAGAAAACTTTGCTAGTAAATATTGTAATTGCATAGTGATATCTTTCTTTCAGAAAAAAGAACGTATTACTTCCTCAAAATGTAGTTATGAGAGGTAGAGCATGAAACTTACAAATATAGTATCCACACTTCGCAAGAGGTCCACTTGATGAGTCACAAGAAAAACAGTCTTATTCTTGAGCATGCCTTTTAAACATTCCTTCAGAAGAGAATCAAACATTAGAGTAGTTCTTCTATTCAAATTATTATTCAAAATCTCACAGTTAATTTGTCAAATTCTCCAATAAATCTCAAATATGACAGGTCAAGATATATACATAATATGTTTCATCGGCAAGCTCCCTTTGCATTTGTTTTAATGAAAAAAAAATATGGTGAAGAGACTGAATTCAACAAAACTTAGAGAATTGAGTTAGAGATATAAAAAATTAGATCAATGGTCAAATTCAGTATGTTAGTGAGTTCAAGACAACAACTATTTCTCTCTTGGTATGCTACATTGAAATATCTTTCTGAATATTGTTCAGGGTTGCAGAAATCGAGACGACGTGGGTCTGAATATTGTTGGAACAATTTTAGTCTGAATAAGTTTTACGAAGACCTAGCATAGCTTACACTGTACTTTAACACTTCGTTGCCTCACTTGTTTGCTTCACTTTAAATAACTATATGAAATTGCCAAAACATAACATCGAAATAGAAGAAATGAAAATATGACCCACCATGAAAATAGTTGATCCAGTATGCCCATCAACTGCACTAAAGATGTCATCAAGCAGATATACATCACAATCTTGATAAACTGCTCTTGCAAGCTGTATCCGTTGTTTCTGACCCCCACTCAGATTTATCCCTCGCTCTCCTATTTCAGTCTGGTCACCAAACTCCATCATCTCCAGATCTTTTTCCAGGCAACAAACACGTATGACTTCGGAATATCTCTCTGGGTGCATCGATTTTCCAAATAAAATATTGTCCTGAATGGTTCCATTTCGGATCCAAGCGGTCTGAGCAACAAATGCCGTGCTTCCACATATGCTAACCTATATCAAAGAGAAATAGAGATCAGATGCAGGTTGCTTATTCGAAAACGCAAGCACATAATTGGTGTCTGTGTATGTTTATTGTCTAAAGAAAAGATGCTTAAAATGTAATTTGGGGTCTTAATATTGAAATTAAAAATGATGTAAAATGTTTAGTGTTTACAGCATTTCTCCCAATACAATATCATTGTGTTAAAATAGAGAAAGGATGGAAAATTAAAAAATTAGACAGTTTGAAGACTACATTTCCACAGTTCTCAAAAGATGTTCCCAAATTAACTAATCGATAAGAAGGATACAATTAATCGTTAGAATGAAAGATAATTTACACAACCTATTTGAGTGGAGATAAAACTCAAACAATATGACTTAACAAGGTACAGCAATATTACAGTTGTATAACGAATTCAATGATATTTTCAATGATGCAATTAAACTTATCGAGAGATGAAACTAGAACCTCTAAATCAACCAGCACAAGTCTCAGAGCAATAGGGATGGTTTCAGCAAATGTAACATTGCCACGCTACCCAGATATTCTTAAATTAATCAAGAAAATGAAGGAGAAGCAATGTAAGGTCATTGTCAATAATCAGGTTTTACCAAGACAGTGATTGAGCCATTTTCTTTTGTATAGATACTGACAATTTGATGCCTATTTCTTTACAAAAAAATTAATAACTTGTCTAGAAGAAACTAAGAGCTAATATATACTGTATTAATTATCCATTATTATAGAACTAATGCTAGATCACTGCACTGTGCTTAACGACGATACGGTTAAATCCGATCCAACCAAGTCAAATCTAGCAAGCCACTCCTGCTTAGCGTACAAAATATATGTTACTGAGAGCATTTCTAGGCAGTGGTGGTAGCGGAACTGGTGATCAGATTCAAGTGAAGTATATTAGATTAGCAATAGGCCAATCGCATCTGATGGACTCTGGAATTTCGACCTATTATAAATTTATTAGCGCCATCTAAAGTTGACTTGGCGATAGATTAAAGCAAACTAATCCAAGGCAATGCTTGTATTCGAAAGTTCGTGTTCAAGTCCTACTAGAATCCAAAGTACTAATCAAAAGTATCGGACTATTTCGTCTGCCACCATCACATCCCATGGGCAAATGTTGGGACCTGGTAGCACCCGCACATGGAAGATTAGAACTAGGATACCAACGCATCTGAACTCTTCAATTATTAATCTCGCGCGAGCCCTAGCGTCCAGCACCATCGAATCAGATGCCTCAAGATCATTGCGCATGAGGGATCAAAGAGAAGCTCCCTTCGTGCGCGGTGTGCCTCGGAGGAACGAATTACCTTCTCAGCTGTGGTGCAAATCGAAAAGTATGTGCTCGCCGGCGCCGGGAAGCTGCTGGCCGTGCACCGCCGGATGTTTTTTTCTTTTTTTTTTTCTAGCTGGGGTGATTTTGGGGAAGACGGACGGGATCTCGAATATTTGGAATATGCCTTTGCCAACAAGGATATTTGTTTTAAGGGACCCTTGTTTTAATCCCACAATCACCCTTGCCCATTGGTGTCGAGGAATGTTACTCCTCCCGTTCTATTTATGGGTTAATCCGTATAAATCACCCTTTCTGTTAATGCTTAGCTAATTTTTTTTCAATAGATAAAACATTTATTTTTGAAAACAAACAAAAATATATCAGATAAGGACACACGACTTATGACTTAGAATACTTTTGTTTGTGAGACCGATAAATTTCTAAAAATCTAGTATATACACCAAAAACAGTGTTTGGTCATTATAATTCAAAAAAAATTGTTACGACATTAATGACACCGATGGTGACACCAACAAACTGCAAGGCTGTCTACTTAATTATGTTTTATAAAAAAGCTATGAATATTTGTCCTTGACAATCTTGCTCTAGGCATGGTTTAAAGAAGATGGCAAATTAAAAAATAAAAACATCTCCACGCCCCAAGTAAAAACTACTAGTAATATATTTTTCTATTGTCATGGAAAATTACGATAATCTGTTATCAGTGGAAGAAATTTGTCTCGCAAGGTCACATAGATGTGACATTGATCTCCAGATGTGAAATCTAGAAATGCGACAGAGAAACAAGCACGTGTCACATGGTTAAGCAGTTGTTGCGAAATTTATATACCTACATAATAAATGTCAGAAGCCTAGGGGGCAATTTCCCTATTTATACAATTGACTCTGGAACTGAAGCCATTGATTTTCTGTTGGTTAAAATATTGCGAGTATAGTCGAAGTCAACGGGCATGGATGCATGGGGTGAGAAATTACTGACCTTGCCGGAGATCTTGTGCATCTCTCCCATGATGCAGGACAGCAGCGATGACTTGCCTGAGCCGACGGTCCCGACGACCGCAGCGAGCTGGCCCTTGTTCACCTGCACGTCGACCCCCTTGAGCACCACCGTGGTCTCCTCCTCCCCTGACCCTGACGATGATGTGCCATTATTCATTATTGCGCTGTCAGACGGAAGGTCCCACGCAAACACTCCTCGTTCCACTTTGATGGCGACGTGTTCGTGCCCATCAATGGTGCGGAGGCGCTGGACCGCGGTGTCGTCGATCTCGGCGTCGGTGAGGAACTTGTTGAGCCTCCCGAGCGAGACGAAGGCCTGCATGGAGGATACGATGGTCTGCGGGAAGTTGCGCATGGGCTCGTCGAGCATGCTGAAGAATGCCGTGGCCGTGAAGACCTTCCCCGCGTCGAGGTCCCCCCGGCGGCGAGGTATGTCCCGAAGACGAGCACGGTCATGGCGAGCGGCGCGCTGGAGAAGACGACGTTGCTGGCGCACATGAAGAGCATGATCCTGCGCAGCCATCCCACCTCGTCGTCCCGGAGGCCGCGGACCTTGTCCCCGAAGGTGCGCTCCCACGCCTGCAGCTTGATGACGCGCATGTGGGCGAGCATCTCCGTGAGGGCCTTGATGCGGCGGTCGCGCACGCTGAAGAACCTGAGCTGGTAGTCCAGGTTGAACCTGTTGGCGAACGCCGTGAGCACGGTGACCCCCGCGATGACGGCGAGCGTGACGAGCACGGCGGCGCCGAGCTGCGCGTAGAGGAGCAGCAGCGCCGTGGCGATCTGCAGCGGCATGAGCCACAGCCCGTGGAGCCCGTGCATCGCGGTGCACACCATGGCGGCGTCCACCTGCAGGTAGTTCACGATCGCGCCCGCGCCGTGCGCCCGCCGCGCCGCCGCCGACAGCCGCAGCGACTTGCGGTACAGCGCCGTCTGCAGCGCGCCGCGGATGCGCGTCCCCAGCAGCTGCCCCTGGAAGTTGTAGTGGTGCGACGACAGCGTCTGCAACGCCTTGCCCGCCAGCAGGACCAGGACCAGGCGCAGGCCCTCGCCCACGCCGCCGTCGCCGCGCCGGATGAAGTCCACGAACCGGGTGATCAGGGAGGGGCCCACGTACATGGCGCCCATCTGGGCCAGGCCCAGGAACGCCGTGAGGACCAGCTGCGGCCAGAAGGAGAGCCACAGGGCCACGGCCACGGGGTGCCGCGACGCGGACCCGCGCCAGTTGGAGGCGAAGAGCGCGTGCGAGGCCTGCGCGCGGTGCGCGGCGGAGACGGGCGGCACGTCGGCGGCGGCGAGGGAGCCCGACGCGTGGCCGTGGGAGATGAGCGGGTGCACCCAGCTGAACGCCGCGCGCGACAGGAACGACGCCGCCGCGTACGGCGTGGCGGCGTCCGGTTCCTCCTCTCCGTCGTCGCCGCCGTCACGGCGGGGTGTGGCGGAGAAGGAGCCCGCGGCCGCGACGTAGGCGAGGGGAGGGAGAGGAGCAGCGCGGCGAGGGCGAGCGCGTCGTCGGGGAGGACCGGCCACCCGGCGGCGAAGCGGGACGCGGCGGACGCGGAGGAGAGCGCGGCACTGAGCGCCGTGGCGAGCCAGAACACGCGGAGCCGCGTGGCCACTGACGAGTCAACTCCGCTCCGTGACCAGACCGCGGTCAATGCGCCCGCGCCGTGCGCGGCGGCGTGGGCCGCGAGGAAGGCGGGCTCGGCGGCGGCGCGCCACGGCGAGCTGCTCGGCGTCCGCAGGCTGCACGAGCGCGAGGACGAGGAGGACCGCCGAGCCCGCCGCGAGGACCGCGGACGCCGCGACCGCGACGGCGTAGCGGGAGAGGAGGACCGCCATGCGCGGCGGCGAGGGCTTCTGCTGCCCGAGGAGCGCCTCGCGTTCGGGGGCGCGAGCACCCGGCCCCGATGGGCGGCGGCGGAAGGCGAGGACGAGGCAGGCGGCGACGAAGGCGAGGTCCACGGCGCCGAGGAGCAAGCGCTGCGGGCACGGGGAGAGGAAGGCGAACGCGAGGAGGTCGCCGAGGGAGCTGGCCCGCTGCGGCAGCGGCGAGCACGCCGTGGTGGCCAGCCACCACGGGAGCGGCGCCATCGTCGTCTCGTCTCCTCCCGCGCTGCGAGTGCGGGGGCTTCTGTCTTCTCTTCTCCTTTTTGTTCTCACATGGAATCGGTCAGGGAAGCGATCCCGTCGCCAGTAAAATAACAAACGGGTAAAACGGACTTTGGAACACAACACAAACAAGGGGGCGGCAATCTAGAGGAACGAATCTAGTCCAAAGCAACATGACATCACCTTGGTAGTCATGGTAATTGTCGTTTTTTTACCCGTCAAGGAACATCATTTGTTATCCGACATTCGTGATTATGTGTTCAGCACATTCGTCATGCCAAGAATCTGTCTGATTGAGATCTGCCTCCTGCCTTCCCCTTCTGTCCCGCCTGTACTATTAAATTGTGGGCCACAAGGTGTCCAACAGCGATTTGATAAATTCATAATCAACACGTGGTGGTGGTGCTCGAGAAAACATTAATGGCCACGTAAATACCATTTGGTTTGTGTAAATAGTTCTATATCAGAAAACCTTTTATGTTTATATAGGTGGTTGATGTTGAATTGATAAAGCTCCAGCTACAGCTTTATACTGTGTCCCCTAAAATAAGACAAGTTCATGGCTCAAGTTCAATAATATGATAAGCTACACAACTTGTCTCGAATCAAATAGTGTAACAACTGCAAATGCTGGCAAGACGTGGCCTGTGAAACAAAATCCGTCGACTCAGTCAAGTCTATGCACCTAGCTAGAATCAATATATATATAATATAGGCTGGCAGCCGAAATACGCCGGCCAAAGTCTTTGCAAAGCAGTTCCAGAATAAACCTCCACCTCGTACAGACACACAGATAGTACAGAATTTTGCAAATAAAATTGTGACTGTCAAGGGAGAGGCTTGACAATTATAAAAAGTGGGGCATTTGCGGAGTGCAGTGAAGTTTCTCTCTGCGGTGCGCCGGTGCTGAGAAACTTGATTCATCCTGTCGTATACTTGCCTTATGGATATACGAGATGATGAAGAAATGGATACGCAAAGACATGATAGCAAATCGGAGAAGATACGAGATAAAGGCAATAGGCAACGGATCGGTCTTCGACCGATCCGAGATAATAGAAGAACCTGTAGACCGGTATGGAAACAAGGCGGATACTAAGACCGGTATACAATGACGTGAGAAGCAAGTCATAGAACAATTTGTAGTCTGATTAGGACTCGGATCAATAAAGAAAGTTAGAGATAGAATTCCACATATGTAATTCATGTAATCGGCTAGTACTCGATTGTAACCCTAGCTCCCCGGACATATAACGCAAGGCGGGGACCCCCCTCCAAAATCTCTCCGAGATCCGGCAATTAGCAAATTGCTAAAGGCAATACATAACATACGGGACGTAGGGTATTACTCTCGATTCGAGGGGCCTGAACCTGTCTAAAATCGCGTGTTCCTGTGTGTTCTGTGTGTTGCACCATCGAATTCCACGCTCGTGAGGGACCGGGTAGTACTAGTGTCGAGTTTAAGACTCGACATTTGGCGCGCCGGTAGGGGTCCCGGCGAGTTCCTAGCGAGTTCGATGGCCACTTCGTTTGTCGTCGACTTCGAGCCCGGCTTCAAGATTCGCTTCGGGTCCCTTGACTTTGAAGCCGACTCGAACGGGAAATTGTCTTTGATGAATCCGACTAGTTGCCGGGCCGCTGCTTCTAAAGCGTGATCACCTGCCACGGTTGATACCTCCGATTCAGGACTTAGCGGGTCCGACGCAGCTTTAGCGCGAAACATCGGGCTCCCTACGCTTATGCCTCGGAACGGTGCCCGGGCTGCAGCGCGAAGCTGTTTTCCCGAGCTGGATATTGATTCCGAGGAAGATGCTCCAGTTTTTTCCAAGTGTTCATGACAGGACCGGTTATCCGACAACTCACTCCCGAGGAAGCTGCTGAAGAAGCGGCAAGGATGGCGAGAGCCGAAGCTGAACGCGATCGTTGTGAAGCAGAAGAGGCAAATAGAGATGAACAACTTCCGCCACCTTCAGCCGCGGATCCGCGCGCAAGTGCTACTGCTTTAGCCGGAGGAAGCGCCCTGCGACCGCTCCCCGGTCACGGGCCCGCTACGGACCGGTCCGGAGACCCGGATGAATCTCCGAGGATACAACAACCGACGAGGATGTCGCGGCGGAAGACGCCATCGATCTTCCGGCAGAGCTTTGGATTTAAGTTCCATGGAAGTAGAGATGAATGGTGCTCGGGTCTTCACATCGCCGGTCCACAATATTGTGGGAGTGAAACAGATTCTTGAAACAATACCGGAAGAAGTCCTCAACGCTACGCCGAGATTGCGCCGCGCGCTGAATTCGGTTGATGCGGCGGCTCTGCAAACAAACCAGCTCGTCCATGATCGAGCGAGAATCTTCCGGCCGTTCGCGTTCCCATTCGAACGACCGACAAGGGCCCGGTTCGACGGAGCTTCTTCCGGAGTAAGGCTAGGACCCCGGCATACCCGATTGCAGATGCACATGAACGAGCTCCCAACCAAGATTTGCGTGTACCACTCAACGGTAATCGGGATGCTCGGAACGTGCCGATTGATCGCCATGCGAAAGAGTGGAGGAGCGAACAAGACATGAGGAAGATGAGAGACGGCGGACCGGTCATGTGGATGATCGTCCTCGGGATCTTGCCCCACCCGGTCGCGTACGCACAATTCCCCGCGCCACGGGCCGGCAGCTTCGGCGTCACCCGCCAACGCAAATTATCCGCGCAACGATCATCGAGGGCATGGTAGTAGGCATGCTCATCGAGATGGACGACGCCGTGACACTAGAGACCGAAGAGGGCGAGACAACCGGGACAGAGATGCTGAACCCGGCGTGCGGACAATGATCGTCAAGCTGCACCTCCACCTCCGCCTCCATCGCAACATGAAGAACCGGCGAACAATGATCGTCAAGCGGCGCCTCCACCTTCGCCTCCGCCTCCGTCACGGCACGCGGAGCCGGCGAATAATGATGGACAAGGCGGCTCGGGAGCTAGATACCGGGACGACCGTTACTACGACTATTCCGATGATGACGGGGATCGTAATTACCGGCATCGCCCTAGCCGTCGATCTCCGTCACCGGTCCGGACCGGTCCGGAAGATGATGAATATTCCGTAATTCCCGCTTTTACGCGAGATTTACGCATCCGCAAATATCCCGGGGATTTAAGCCCGGGGCCATTGATAAGTATGATGGCAAAGCACCTCCGGCCGAATGGCTCCGCATGTACACCACGACTATTCGGTCGGCAGGAGGAGACACGTTCGTGCTAGCCAATTATCTACCGATGTGCATGGAGCAGGCTGGACGCTTATGGTTGCAATCCCTGCCCGAGAAATCCATTTCTTCATGAGGAGACCTCACCAAAAAGTTCGTAGAAAACTTCTAGGCGACTTGTGAGAAGCCGGGGAATTACTTCGACCTCAATAGGCTGAAGCGAAGCCCGACGAGACCCTCACCGATTTCATCGAGCGATTCTGCAATAAGAAAGCCTTAATCCCCAATGTTCTCGATCAGCAAGTGATTGCTGCATTTCAAGTCGGCGTCCGGAGTGAAGCGCCGGTTCACAAGATTGGGAGACAAAATCGAAACCTCACCATGACGGCGTCGAGTGCTTCAAGATAGCGAGATGATTACGCTGCTGGAGAATCAAATGTAGTCAATCTGCGCGGGAACAAAGGGAAGGAACCGAAGCATGACCAAGGAAACCGATCTGGATCCGAGAACGACAAGAAGCGCAAGGCTGATCACTTTGTTGCAGCTGTTGACCGGTCTCATGGAGGAGATCGGCCGGCACCCCCTAAGAGAGGTCCAAGAGAACGATTGTCGTTTGAAACACTTCTGGATGACCCTTGTATGATTCATAATGGAAATCATAAAGTTAAAGAGTGCTTCCTGTTAAGGCCATTTGCTCAATTTGCTTTAAAAGTCACGCCTCGAGTCCGCCTACGGGAATCGGAAGGATGACAAGGGCAAGGATAAGGACCGCGAAGACAATGAGGATGACGAAGGCTTTCGGGAACCATCCCGAGAGGTGAACATGATCTATGGAGGCCCGGACGCATATGAGTCGAAGCGGAAGCAAAAATTGTCGTTACGGGAGGTTAATGCTCGTTGCTCTCGCAACTCCTGAATATCTTCGATGGTCCGAGGTCCCCATTACATTTAGCAGGGCCGATCATCCGGAGGTACTACCAAAAGCTGGAAAGTATCCACTCATCCTTGCCCCTATTGTTCGGAAGGTACGACTGAAAAGAACTTTCATTGACGGAGGGAGCTGCTTGGATATTTTGTTTGCTAAGACTCTGCCCGAGCTTGGTTTGATCGTGGCTGATTTAGAGCGCAGTATTTCTCCGTTCCATGGTATAATACCAGGCGGAATAGTTACCCTTTGGGGCAGATCTCTCTGCTCGTGACTTTCGGGACGAAGGAAAACTATAGAAGGGAGAATATCATCTTTCGGGTGGTTGACATAGACTCGAGCATATCATGCTATCCTTGGAAGACCAGCTCGGCAAAATTTATGGCCATCCCAAATTATCAATGTTTGATGTTGACGATGCCCAGGCCAAACGGGGTCCTATCATTCCAAGGTGATATCAAGACCGCCTATGCTTGTGAGGTGCACAGACACTGAATTGGCATCTCGAGCTAATTCGGAAGTTGAACGTCGAGAAATCGGGAAGCAGCTGAAGCTCCGGAAGTTCGAGGCAAGGATAGAGGATGAAGTCACGGTCAAGAAGATTGCAAAGGAGAAATTGAAGGTCGATACGGTGGTTTCCAAGACTGTTCGACTTGATGAGTCGGACCCCTCCAAGGTCACCCATATAGGGGCTGATTTGAGGGATAAATAGGAAAGCGCGCTCATTCTTTTCCTCCGGGAAAATAGGGATATCTTCGCATGGCAGCCTTCCGACATGCCGGGTGTTCCTAGGGAGAAGATTGAGCCCGCATCGTTGGTGCGTCCCGATGCGAAGCCATAGAAACGAAGCTCCGGAGGTTTGCTCAAGACCGCAAGGAAGCTATCAAGAAAGAGATAACTAGGTTGTTAGCAGCTAAGTTCATTAGGGAGGTGTATCATCCAGATTGGCTTGCCAATCCAATGCTTGTACCAAAAAAGAATACTAGAGAATTAAGAATGTGCGTTGATTATACCGATCTCAATAAAGCTTGCCCCAAAGACCCTTTCGCGCTGCCTCGAATCGACCAAGTTGTTGATTCGATCGCTGGCTGCGAGCGTCTTAGTTTCCTTGATGCTTGTTCGGGGTATCATCAAATACCGTTAAGAGTTGAGGATCGGATAAAAACCGCATTTATCACCCCCTTTGGAGCATACTGCTGCACGACTATGCCGTTTGGATTGAAAAATGCTGGAGCTACGTATCGTCGCGGCATACAACGTTGTTTGGATTCGCAATTAGGAAGGAATGCAGAAGCTTATGTTGATGATATAGTGGTCAAGTCTCGAAAATCGAAGATCTCCTCTCCGACCTGGCGAGAGACCTTTAGTAATCTGTGGAACTTTTCCATGAAGTTAAACCCGGGAAAGTGTGTCTTTGGAGTTCGTTCCGGGAAATTACTCGAGTTATTTGGTATCATGGAGGGGTATTGAAGCCAATCCGAGAAAAAATTCGGACGATTGTTAACATGCAACCCCGAGTTGTTTGAAGGATGTCCGAAGTCGACGGGCGATATGGCAGCTCTTAGTCGTTTCATCTCAAGACTGGGAGTACGAGGACTTCCGTTCTTTAAGTTGCTCAAAAAATAAGATAAGTTTGAGTGGACTAGTGAAGCGCAAGCCGCACTTGATCAACTTAAAGAGTATCTCGATAATCCTCCGTATTGGTCCCGCCGGAGCTCGACGAGGTTATTCGGTTATATATCTCTGCAACAACCCATGTGGTGAGCACGGTTACGGCGGTTGATAGGAAGGAAGAAGGACACCTGCAGTTGGTACAACATCCGGTCTATTTTATAAGTGAAGTTCTTACTGAGTCTAAGATAAGGTATCTCCAATGCGTGAAGTTAATATATGCTTGTAGTGATAACTTCTCGGAAGCTTAAGCATTATTTCCAAGCGCATCCCATTGAGGTTAAGACCGGATTTGCCATTGGAGATATTGTTCGCAACCGGGAAGCAATTGGTCAAGTTGCTAAATGGGCTATAGAACTTGGCCAGTATGAAATTACGTTCTCTTCGCGGACGGCTATTAAGGGACAAGCATTAGTCGACTTCATAACGAGTGGCTAGAAACACAAGTGCCGCGGGAGATTCAAGCATTGGAGTATTGGGAGATGTTCTTTGATGGGTCCCTGCAGCTTTCGAGCGCGGGGCTGGTGTGGTCCTTCTCACTCCACAAAAGGAACCGCTCGGATATGTGTTGCGGATGCATTTTCGAGCTTCAAACAATACAGCGAGTATGAAGCTTTGCTTCATGGGCTTAGAGTAGCCGTTTCGTTGGGCGTTCGACGATTATATATATATGGTGATTCGATGTTAGTGATCAGCCAAGTTAACAAGGTATGGGATGCTCATGATGACCATATGATTGCTTATCGTCAAGAGGTTCGAAACTTGAAGACAAATTTGATGGTTTGCGATTTTCTCATATACTTGCGCGAAAATAATTCTGCCGCGGATGAGTTGGCTAGATCGGGATCTTCGCGACGAGCGGTTCCTCCTGGTGTTTTTCTTCAGGTGTTGGATAAACCATCTATAAAGATGGAGCCCAAGGTTATCATTACGAAATTGAAGATAAGGCGGTTTTAGAAAGTCGGGAGGAAAAAACGGTCTTAAAGAACCGATCTGAAGTTCGGGTTTGCCAGGAAAGACAGAAGGCGAGTTCAATACTGGTGATATTCAGCCATTGGATGTTATGATTATTGATTCCGATTGGCGTACTCCGTATCTTGACTATTTGCAATCCGGCAAAACACCGAGAGGATAAGGTGGAAAAGCGAAGATTGAAAGTTAGAGCCCGCAATTATTTAATTCTTGAAGGAGAATTATATTAGCGTGGAGCTAATATTTTGATGAAGTGTGTATCGGTATCCGATGGTATTCAATTGCTTGAAGACATACACAAGGGGATTTGTGGAAACCATGCTTCTTCGAAGACATTGGTTGGGAAGATATTCAGACAGGGATTTTATTGGCCTACAGCGATGGATGATGCGCATAGAGTGGTAAAAAATTGTCAAGGATGTCAATTTTTTGTAGAACAACCTCATACTCCGGCTCAGGAGTTACAATTAATTCCAATGACCTGGCCTTTTTCTACTTGAGGGCTGGATATAGTGGGACCTTTTAAGCGGGCACCGGGAGGATTCACACATATTTTTGTGGCGAGTAGACAAGTTTTCCAAGTGGATCGAGGTCTGAAGCGAGTTACAAGCACGACTACAGCCCGTGCAATCAAGTTCTTGCAGAATGTTTTTGTACGTTTTGGGGTTCCATACAGTATTATTACTGATAATGGACCTCAATTCACTTCGAGTTTTTTAAAGACTATGCTCGAGAGCTTAGGGATCAAGGTACGAGTATGCGTCGGTGGCACACCCGCAGAGCAATGGACAAGTGGAACAAGCTAATGGAATGATTTTGACCGGTCTTAAACCAAGAATTTTTGATCGATTGAAGCCTTATGCGGGAAAATGGGTTAAGGAATTGCCCTGGGTGTTCGGGGTTTGCGCACTAATGTTAGCGAGCTACGGGACAATCTCCTTTTTCTTTGGTATATGGATCTGAAGCCATGTTACCTATCGAAGTGAATATGGTGTCGACTCGGGTTCGAGTATTATGATGAAGAAAAATATGATGATCAACGTCGAGGTTGAACTAATTGCTGCGGAAGAATTGAGAGATCGAGCTCGATTCAAGCCGCTAAATATCAACAAGGATTGCGTCGTTATCATAATCGTAATGTTCGCACGTGGGAATTTCAAATCGAAGATTTGGTTTTACTGAAGATTCAATCTAACAAGAACAGGCATAAGTTGTCACCGATCTGGGAAGGACCTTTTTTGGTTAAATCGGTATCCGGACCAGGGGCTTATAGGCTTATGACCTTGGAAGAGGAAGAAATTCCAAATTCTTGGAATGTTGATCAATTCGTCGTTTTTATACTTAAATAATATTTATTGTAAAGTTTTTCTTACTATAATAAAGTAATTTTATCTAATAATGATGTGTTTGTTTTTTGTGTCTCCATATTTTAATTTTGAATTAAATTATTGAGCCAGGGGGCTACTATGATAAAGAGTAGTCCGTGATATTTTGTTATTCTGCTATGATAAGAGCAGATCGTGATATGCCGCTATTCTTGAATAATAAGACCAGTCATTTAGTTGATGGATTGTTGTGATAAAAGCAATCCGTTGAAATTATAAGCTTGTGTTTAAGACTGGTATATTCAGGAAAAGATAGAGTATAGCTTTCTTTTTATGAATACTGATTGGTAAACTGTTGTATTAAGAACAGTTTGGGAAATATTACAAACTAACTTTTTTGCTCATGCTATATCATATCTTGAGTAAATAAGTTAGTAAGCATAATGGTGAAACCAGTATTCATAAAACAAGAAAAAGTGACTGATATTTATAAGAAAACAAGTATAGTGGACAAGATGTTCAAATTCAAAATGGCCCTATTACAAAGCTTTCTAAGCAGGACCGCTTGAAGTGCCGGTGTCACCAGTCTTGGGATTTCCTTCGAGCCTATCATCCGAGTGTTTCTTCGGAATCGGAAGAAGTTACGATTAAATCTCTGTCAAGATCTTCGAAGGCATCTTCTATTGTCCGTCCGGCGGCGATCGCAGCATCCCGAGCATCTTGATCTAGGGCAAAAGCTGCTTGTGCTACATTCAGAGGGATGCCCGACGGATCAATCGGAACATCTTCTACCAATTCGAAACGGTACCAATGAGTGAGTTCCTTAGTTCATTGAACCGGTCTTCGGTGGTATCGAGGTGGGCACCGTCCCGGATGAAATTAAAGTCGCAAACATCGACCGGAGTCCAAGATTGGATTATGGCGGCAATATGCCCCCTCCCGAAGCAGACAACCAGCCTTGAGTGGTCTCCGATCCTTCTCGGGATCGCCCGGATGGCGGACTCGAGGTCTATCTCATTGGGGTCAATAGTTTGACCGCCATTGAGGTATTCCGAGTGCGAATTGTGCCTGCAATAAGTTCCGAAACAACAAGTGTACATTTAAAGACCGGGTATTGTCTGAAGACCGGTATGTTCAAGAAATAACATAAGAATAATCAAGAAAAATGGGACTTACGCTCGTGCCCGATTTCATCTCGCTCTCGAATCTCCCCTTGATGTTTACATTGGATTCTTTCGTTTTTGGGCAGTCTTCAAGGCTTTCTCTTTCTCTGCTTGAGCTGATTTCGCTGCTTCTAATGCTTCAATCAGTCCAGCCTTCAAGCGAGCGTTCTCGGTCTCTAGCATCTTGTTGGAGCGAAGTGCTTGAGCTAGTATGCTATCTTTAGCGAGTGAGCTCGCCTTCAAGTTCTCCAATCCGTGCCGCCTCGTTGCTCTTCAATACGAGAGCCTTCTTCCGATGTCTGTTCTTGAGCTGTTGTTTTTTCCATAAGGACTTCTTCGAGCTTTCTTATGGGCAGCAACAAGATTCTCAAGCGCTGAAATCAAAGATGGGATCAATCGGAAAAGGAGATAGTGGGAAAAAATGTAAAATGTATAAAGGCAATTGTGGTCTAGTGGTGAAGCTTCTAGCTCTCATTCAACAGATTCAAGATTCAAGGCAAATTGAAAATGTTACTTTGATTAATTTGGCGGAGCTTGATGATTTCTTGTCGGCGTTCTTCCATCATGCGATGGGTGTCCTGCAGACCGGCCTCTCTCCTCCGGAGGTCGTTTTCCTTGGCCTTTAGATCGGCCGTCCGAATTTCTAGCTCACCCAATCGTTCTTGATTGGTGTTGAGTTCTTCCCGCAAGCGGGTGATAATAGCGAGTCTTGGCTTCGGAGCTTTTCGGAAGAACCTAAAAAGAAAAAGAGAATAAGAAATTTGAAGATTAAAGGGAAGTTGCTTGAAGAAATTATTAAAAGATAGAGATATACTTGGCCGATTCTCGAGAAATTCTTTAAGGCCTCTTCTTCTTGGAGGGCGTCCCATTGAGCCGTTGCGGTAAAAGTCCTTGCTCACTGGAACTATCCACCTTTACTTCCCCGACCACCATTTTGGCTAGTTTGGGTTCTCCGGAAGATTTACGAGTTGTCCTGACCCGGCGAGGGATTTCTTCCAGTCCGGATCGGTCCCAATGAGAGCTCCGGAGGGATTTGAAATAAGGTGGCTCGGGGAAGAGGGTTGTCGGAAGAGGAGCTTTCAACATTGGAGGTTTGCTTTTCGGTTTCGAGCTTGAGGCGACAGGGAGTTCCTTTGTGAGAGTCGCACTTTGAGCTTCTACATTTGAAGTGGCAAGAGTGGTGGTGGAGGCGCCAGAGTGGAACCGGTCCGAAGCACATCCGGGAAGAAGCGAGAACATTGCTAGGAGGAGCCAATGAGGAAGATTTGGTTCTTAAAAAGCCAGCTATGCTGGCTTGGAAGCTAGAAGGAATCCTGTAAGAAAAAGCGACATTAATTAGATTAGAGCAAGGAGCTTCGGAACCTAAGAAGTTTTTTGACGGATGGAATAATTCAGAAAAATAATCCGGAAAACTTACGTGGAGGCTTTTTTGAAGCCGGTGGAGGTTTTGACCTTTTTGGGTGGGCCTTGAGAAACTCCACCACTGCTATCTGCAGCTCTTTTCTCCGCTGGATTGGCTTGAGGAGTTGGAGCTGGATCCCCAAGCATCAACAGGACCGGTCCGATGACCATACCGGGACCGTTTGGGGACCTTCGACAAAGGATCAATCGAAGCGAAGTGCCTTGAGTTTTCCCCAATGAAGCTTCGAGGATGGCCGAGCTGCTTGGCGATCCCTTTCGACGGCATCTTCTTCTCGCCGACGGTCTTCAAGTTTTTGTGCCTCCGAGCGAGTATCGCCGAAGCAGCGAGGAGGAGCAGCAGGTTTGCCGATGGTCAAGGAAGTAGTACGTTTTCTTGTACTAGGAGCTTGAACTACAGTCCCAGATTTTGTGATTTTTGGGGCCAAGCTTGGAGGTAAAGGGAAAGACCGGTCTCGTGGATCTTTGAGCCGGACCGGCTTGAACGAGCAAGTGGAGCGGCATTATTGGCGTAGTCCTCTCCCCAAGTGTCATTAGGAGGAAGAGGGGGATGACTTCGTAATTGTCCATTTTCTGCAATTATAGAGATTGAGTCTTTATAAGTAAATGACGGCAATAAGAAATAAAGATTTACGAAACAGGAAGAGCTACTTACGGCATCACGGGGATTGCATGAGCTGAAAGCCAATGCCACTCTTGTACATCCAGACAGTGTCCGGGTTTGGCTGCAGCATCGGTTTAATGCGAACTTCTAGCCGATCCTTGTTGGGGAGGGAAGTTCCATCCAAGGGCATGGCGGTGTCCTCATTGAAAAGCCAAGCGGGATGTTCTTGCCTCTTGAGTGGTTGGACGCCCCGTACTATGAAGCTCCGGAGAATTGTCTCGGCGGTTACGCCTTTGACATTCTTCAAATATCCGATGCGAGCGAGGAGTGCAAGAACTTCGTCGTCCTCTTTGAGTTTTTTCCTGGTTTCGAGCGGTGGGGAAATTCTTGGCTACCTTAGCATTGAAAGCAGGGAGAGATGGTTGAGGATTGTCACGGAAGAACCAGCCTTTTTTTCAGTGAGCTATGCTATTATTCAAGGATAAAGAAAAATATTCATCTCGCGCTCCAAGATCTGGATTCCCACACCGCCAACCGCAGCTTGGCGGTCCGACGATGGGAGTGGGAGAATTTGGAATAGATATTGGAACAGCTTGAAGTGGGGGAGAACTCCAAGGAAAGCTTCGCATAGATGAATAAAAAAGGCAATCCGAAGGATGGAGTTAGGATTAAGGTTCACTAACTCCCATCCATAGAAGAAAAGAAGTCCTCTAAAGAAAGAACAGCAGGGGAGATCGAGGCCACGAAGAAAAAAGGCTTTGAAGACTAGTCTGCCGAGATTCATCTATATGTCACACCCCTATCCCGAAAGATAGTTAAGTGTGGTACGGATCGCCTTGGGAGATGATTGACGAAGCAACCATACATAGCACCACATTAACAAACATACACGATTTGCAAGGTTACATAATTAAGTCTTGATTACAACATAGAGTTCGAATAAAAGATACATTAGGTTCGAATTTAAGTCTTACATAGCCATGATCTTTGTTCGAAATTAAAGTGCGGAAGCGAAGTACATAACTCGACGATACATAGATAACTTAAATGAACCATGCCGGCCTAGGCCACGGCTCACTCATCATGGGTCGGAGAGCTAGGGACCCATTCAATGGTCCACTCTTTGGGCTCTTCTCCATCCCAAACCACCTTACCACAACAATCACAAAAACCGGCTTGCGGGAAACCCGTAAATCAACATGTAGTGGCAAAGCCTCGAGTATCTAACATACTCCGCAAGTCTTACCCGATCAAATTGGCCATCTAAGACCGACTCCTAGATGCATGGGGCTTGACCGGTTTAACTTGGCCTTTTGCATAAATAGCACCTATGCTAATTAGGTTGACAAATTTATTACTTAGCCAAATTAATAGGGTTGTTGCATGAAAGGAACTTTAGTGAGCATACTAGCAAGACAAGAGTTTGCAATACAATTTAATATCAATATAAAACAGCAAGCTATTCAATCTCTTTCCATTACTACACATTGCGAATTGCTCGAATCAAGTGGTACTCATTAACCGAGAGGAAACGACGATAATTATCGAATTATTAATCCTGCAGGAAAGAACCCAAATGCACGACATACGCATCATTTAAGAACACGTATGGCCACCGTTCGCGAGTTCATTATAAAGTAAAACACGGGGCCACCGACCCCGAGTACACGTCCCCCTTGCGACCGTTCAACAACGCGCCCAAGGCTTAACCCATGTACTCTCCAACGGTCCTCAACCCATGCAACCACCGTGTCAAATACATCACCTCCGGGTCGGTGAGATATCCGACTCACTTTACAACTTACAAGCTACATAGGTTTACCAATCCCCATAAGAAAGGTATGCAAGTGGTACACAACTCAAACTTGTTCGCGGAGCCACAACGGGGTGTTCTCAATTTTAACCAAAATCATCATGTTCACATTTAGTCATAAGCCATGAGTGAGATCCCCAATTCTATCGTTGACTCCAAAAACATAGCATAGCACTTCTAACGAGGATATGACACATAAGCGACATAGGACATATAGGAATTTATGCATGTGGATTTCCAATCAACGCCTAAGAACTTAAATGCACATTCATCATCCTTAATATAGTGATAAAAGAAGACATTTCAAAATAATAGGAATGCACCGGGGCTTGCCTTGAGAGTGCTCGAAGTTAGCACTAGCCTCACAAGCGTTGAGCGTGGCAATAGCTTCTTCCGGTGGGATCAATTCGGCGTCGTCACCTAAGGAATGAAATGCAATGCATAAGTCACATGAATACAAGGTCGATGATGAGAGTAATGCATGTGTGCTGTTTTGTAAAGATGCCTATGAACACATTAATCACAAGTTTGTTTGCTCAAACCCTAGCAATCATAACATGCCTCTTGTTTTCTTTTACGGGACCCAAATTACATGAACAAGCATAACCATACTAATATAATGAGTAATGACTTGATGGCAAAGACATGAGTGCTGCGGTTAGTGTAGGTTTAGCACTACTATCTTAGCAAGTTTTTATAATACAAAACGAAGAAATCTAGGCTTAGGTGTTTTTAACATCACATGCGATGACGATTCTCTTCTAAAATAGGAATTCGACTTCAAAATTCATACATTCGTGAAATACATGAAACCTTTTGACTAAACCTGCCATGAGGTGCTAAAGGACCTAATGAACAGTAGAAATTACATAAACATGCATGGACATGATTTTTAGTGACATAAAACTATTTATGCATGTGCTGAAAATGACTCTTTAGAATTTTAGATCTAGGGTTTGTAAAAATCATTACTTAACATGCTCAAAATTTAACAGGGGATTTTCTACACATGTACAGTACCAAAAGGAAATTAATTACCAAGTTCCATGCAAAAATAATTTATACAGATTTAATTAAAAATTAAATACAGAGAATGCAAGAAATGC
Source organism: Chloris gayana (assembly GCA_031894775.1). NCBI lineage: Eukaryota > Viridiplantae > Streptophyta > Magnoliopsida > Poales > Poaceae > Chloris > Chloris gayana. The sequence goes on along the minus strand of JAUNZO010005212.1, from coordinate 1,738 downwards.
AATAACTTGAAACATATGAAATGAAATGCAGATCTTCCAGTGCCAAAAATTCATGTGTGTCTGGTTGAAGACTTTGGCCAAGTGGCATTTAATTTGGATTTATATTTTTCAAGTTATGGCTTAGTTAAGTTTTCAGGGGTTGACTTTTGTCATTTTTGTAAAAATGTGAAAATGACCAGATCTGATGAGTTCATGTTACTTTTATGAAAGTACAGGTCTTCTAGTTTCCAAAACATTTTAGTTTGTAATTTTTGGACGATTCAAACGCCAGATATGAATTTTTCAAACTCAAACGAAGTTCGGGTATATTTACGAGAATGCCACCGGTTCATTTTTTAAACGAGAGCGGCGCGCGGGCTCCGGCGAGACGGCGGCCGGCGCCGGCGAGGTTCGCCGCGGTGGCGCTACGCTGGAGCTCGTGCTCCGGCCTTTGGGGAGATTGATGCGCGTGCGACGGGGAGCTCCCTGGTGGGGTCCACGGGGACCCGCGGTGGCCGGAGGGGCGGCGCGGCGAGCGGCGGCGCTTGCGAAACTCCGACGAGCTCGCGCGGGGAGCACAGAGGGAGAGAGGAGGTGGGGTTTGGTCGGGGAGCTGCACCTGCGTGTGGAGGAGCACGGCGTGGGGTTGCCCGAGCTTGGCGGTGACCGGGGGGGGTGCTCGACGGAGGGGTGGCGAGATGACGGCGACGGCGACGGGTTTCTCCTCGGATTCCCGACGACCTAGGGCCGGAGGAGAGGGGCGCGTCGGGGGGAGCTTAGGCACGTCTTGGCGCACGCATTGGCGAAGAAGGGAGGTGAGGCGGCCTACCTCGGCGGCGCGCGGGCGAGGAAGCTCGGGCGGCCGTGTCGCGGCGGCGGCTCCAACTTCCGGCCGTGCGCGAGCCACGGAGGAGAAGGGAGCGGGGCGGCGGTGCGGTGAGATGCGGAGGGAGTTGGGGAAACGTTTTGTGGCACGCGGGGGCGATGGGAGCTTGGCCTCCGTGCCAATTATCGGCGCGGGGAGGACGGCGGCGAGAGGGGCAGGCGGCCGGGCGGGGAATTAATTCCGGCGCCCTACTGTTGGCCGGCGGGTACCAAGTCGGTTGGGGAGATGGCCAGGAGTTGCGTGGCGATGGGACGGGCAGGCACGCGCGCGGGCGGCGGCCAGGCTGGCCGGACCGCCGGTCCGGCCGCCATTGCCCAGGGGCAACGATAGCTCGAGCTCGAGTTTGAATTTTTGAATCTACAGTTTGAAACTTTGACGAAAATTCATAATTCTGATGCTCCAAAAATGAAACCAAAAATATGGGGAGATTCAGGATGATGTGCTCTAATTTTCATCTTTTAGTTTGAAGTTCTAAACTTGCTTCCAAAAATTCATACAAAATTCACAAGCAACAGTGTTTCAGATTTAAATTTGAATTTTTGGGCATTCAAAACCTTGTTGAAAAATTTGGTAAAAATATTGTAAATTCATCTTTTTACATGAGCAATCCAGTGGTGCAAAAATCTAGGGGTGGTGTTTTTATAATTTTTGCATTTAGGTTAGGACTAGGGTTTAGGGTTAGGTTTTCCCCTTTTTCCTTTTTATTTTTCTTATTTTCTTTTTCCTGGTTGGGTGATTAACCTTAGTACTTCCTTAATGCTGTGATTAGGAGGTTAATTACGTGCTAAACCCTAAATCGTGACATGGGATGTCACACTATACCCCAGGGAATTTGACTGGGGAAGGGACACTCCAGTTTAAGATGGGTTGAGG
>JAUNZO010005211.1:0-60388 GCA_031894775.1 Chloris gayana | reverse complement strand
GCCCCGTTCGTTTCCATCCTCTAAAATTTAGATACTTGTCACATCGAAGAGAATCTTCTTATTTAGTAGTATTTTTATTAATTTAATAACAAAACATATGTCGCGATCCCCCTCTAATTTGCGAGACGAATCTAACGATACTAATTAATCTATGTTTTGCTACGGTGATGCTACGAGTAAATATCTTCTAATAACACTATAATTATCCTCGTTGGATTACGTCTCGTGAATTAGATAGGGAGTCTGCGATTAGTTTCGAGATTAGACTTTATTTAAGTCTTCAAAATGATAAAATTCTCTTTGATTTGATCCTCTAAAAATTAGATAGGGGAAACGAACATGCCCTGAGATTTGAGAACAAGAAAAGCAAGTCGCGTCCCTCTCTCGGTCTCCGTTCGTGCTCATTTCGAATCCCCTCTGCTTCCCTCCCTTTTCTTTCTCCCCCTTTGACCTCACAGGCGACTGACATTCCAACCTAGCAGTAACCAGCCCGAGGCGCCTACTACGTGCGTGCCCAGCATCCGAGGCAAGACATCCAACATTGTCAAAGTGATTGGACTTTTCCCCGTGTTGGCTTGCGAAGCCTATACTGTACTGTAGTGCAGGGAAAAAGAAAGTTTACACAACAGGCCTGCCGGTCTGAACCCGAGCGCCTTGCTTGGCGTCGTGCCATGTGACGCGCCCACCTCGGCCCTGTGTTTTGCACTAGTACAGTATAAAAAACGGTACTCCCTCCGTCCTGAATGTTTGGCGATTCTAGCTCTCATTCAATTTTCTCAAAATGTTTGGCGATTCTCACCTTTCGAGACACCTTTCTCTCTTCCCAATACACCTCTAACTCTATCTCTCTCCTCCTCGCTTCTCGCGCACCTACTTTATTCCTCTCTTCTTAATCTCTGCACTCAGAAGCTTGAATCGCCAAATATATTGGGACGGAGGAGTAGTAGAGTAGTTTCAAAAAAAAAAAAACAGGTAGAGTTTGCGTAGCAGAGTCGAGCCGCGACAGATCGCAGACATGGCTAGGTGTGTGCTCTGACTAGCACCTCTGACTTGTGAATCGTGGGGCGCTGGGGCCTGCGATTATCCAAATGCGCAACTATTGGGATGCTGAATCGAGAGCATGCGCGCGTCGCATGGGCCACGGCACACGTTCGAAACTGTTCCTCTGCGACGCATGCATCACAGGTCCAGGCACGGGCATCGTATCCGTGATTCCGTTTGCCACGCAACGGCCAGGAGGAGCCCTAGTCGTCACTGCCAGTCAAAGGTCTTCCTGTGATCGCTGACGATCGCACACCGCGGCTCCTATCCATACATGGATCATAATAAACAGCGTAATAAAATCGGTAGCAGTGGCGGTGTTGCCCTTCTGTGGCCACATCGTCAGTGGTTCAAGTGTTGCGTTCTTCGCGTGCGCCACGACGAGCTCATCGCGCAAAAGGGCGTTCCAACGATCGAGACGCAACAAGTGATGCGTAGCACACGGTATTAATGTCACTTTGGCTCAACTCAAGACGACAACCAGAGCAATTTGTCGGTGCAAAGGAAACTATTGATACTGTACTTTGTTGTCCCATTTCACTAGTATACAGCAACCGAGAGTTTCCATTTAAACTGTGCTGAAGCGAGTTAAAAGTCAGTTGAGTTGTCGAGCAATGGCATCGCTCCGTGACGAGAGAGAGCCACATAGGCATCGTCCGCGCGGGAATTTTTATTTTAAAATAATCATTATTAATCTAAAATTTTAAAAATAAACCATCTTAAACTAAATTTTTAAGATCTAGACGTTTTTGTCACGCCATATCAGTATGGCGTGATTCCCGAATAAATCATGCCATATAAAATGGCGTGATTATATCCACGTCAGCGTCGACCAGCCACGTCAAAACGAGACGTAGATCGAAGTTGACTCGAATCACGCCAATCAGTATGGCGCGATTGGACTATCAATCACGCCAAACCATCTGGCGTGATAGAGACTTAGAGTAATTTTCACACGACGCGGACGGAACCGAAGCATAATCGAATCACGCTATATGATTTGGCGTGATTGATAATGGAATCACGCCAATTCATATGGCGTGATTCACCATCTCTCTCTTAAGTGTCACTTTCAGCTGACATCATCAGTCATATTTTTTAAAAAGCTCGTAGACAATACATATGATGTCCGTTTTGAATTCCGTTTTCACCATTGTGTTCTACGTGATCGAGACGAACAAAACTAGATCTCACTTGCATATATTTTTTTAAAAAAATATTTACAACTTAAATTTAAAAATATGTGTACTAGTAATTTAGGGTCTGAAAAAAATTATTCGAAACATATGCAAGTGGGATCTAGTTTTGTTTGTCTCGTCGCGTAGAACACAATGGTGAAAACGGAATTCAAAACGGACATCATATGTACTTGTCTACGCTTTTTTAAAAAATATGACTGATGATGTCAACTGATGTCAGCTGAAAGTGACACTTAAGAGAGAGAGAGTGAATCACGCCATATGAATTGGCGTGATTCCTTATCAATCACGCCAAATCATATAGCGTGATTCAGCTAGTCTTCGGTTTCGTCAGCGTCGTGTCAAAATTACCTAAGTCAGTATCACGCAGATGGTTTGGCGTGATTGATAGTCCAATCGCGCCATATAAATCGGCGTGATTCGGATCAACCTTAGTCTACGCCTGTTCCGACGTAGCGGTCGACGCTGACGTGGACATAATCACGCCATTTCATATGGCGTGATTTATTCTGGAATCACGCCATACTGATATGGCGTGACAAAAACGTCTCAGATCTTAAAAATTTAGTTTAGCACAGTTTATTTTTAAAATTTTAGATTAATAATGATTATTTTAAAATAAAAATTCTCCGCGCGGTCTCATCAGGGACGCCGCCGGGGCGGGTGGCCCAGGCCGGTTGGCCGCGGGCTGCAATTTAGGGGCAGCGAGGCGCATGCCTTGAATCCAAACGACCTTACCGATGGCGACGCGCACGAACGGAGGCATGCATCTATGTCAGACAGTCAATGACTCGCCTGTTTACAGTTACTCATCATCCATCAGAAACATCATATTTTCCGGTTATTCTCGGCTCGAGAGTTTGCCTGAAATTGAAATTGAACAATACGTGAAACTGTGAACCGGCATTTCTCGAGATGTTTGCAGTATGGATCAACGGGAATATTCGTATCAATATTTGAGCTACCTGTTCAAAATCCAACAGTTTTCACCCCTTATGGCCAGCGAGGCTTCAAATATCTGAACATGCACGTAACTGGCTAACTACCACAACCGTGCTTTTGATGTGTAGTAACGTAAAAGTCTAGCGACCGCAACGGTGGTGGTTATCAGTAGTGTAGGTGTAGTAATACGGGGGTAGAAGCAGCACCTGATTTGCAGTTAGTTGAAGCGTTAAAGACGATGCAATGATGTGTAGCGCACAATTGCATACAAGATTTAGTACATCACGTACAGCCTGTCTCCGTCGCGCCCAGCTGCCAAATGCGGGGAAAGCGAAGCATCCTGCCCTTCATGCTCTTGCTCATGCATGTGCTGACGACTGTAAATCAGTCGCTTCTTTGTGTGCGCTACATCGGATGCCGACCTCGCACACACGACGGAGGTAAACGATAGGTAGTCCGAAACTAGCAGTTGCCTTTCTTTTAAGACACCCATTTTGTCATAGGCCCCGTTCGTTTCCACCCTCTAAAATTTATATATCTGTCACATCAAAGAGAATCTTACTATTTAAGTAGATCTTTTAGTAATTTAATAACAAAACCTATGTCGCGACCCTCCCTCTAATTTGCGAGACGAATCTAATGATCCTAATTAATCTATGTTTTACTACAGTGATGCTACAGTAAACATCTTCTAATAACACCATAATTACTCTCGTTGGATTCGATCTCGTGAATTAGATAGAGGTCTGCAATTAGTTTCGAGATTAGACTTTATTTAAGATCTCCAAAATGATAAAATTCTCTTTGATTTGACTCTCTAAAAATTATATAGCTGGAAACGAACGGGCCCATAGCCTCATTGCTGCCAATCTCAAATGTCTGTGCATGGTGGGGGCAGTGAGAAGACGTAGGTTGGTGCATCTCGCTCATGTCACAGGACTTCCTGATATTCCTACCCTTTGGAATCTAATGATGAGAATCATTACATCAGGACGCTCCTACGGGCTGAACTTTCAGGATAAAGATGCAGCTTTCTCACAGAATATTCGTTTCTGCTGCAAAAGAGTTATTGGCCTCACTTTCAAAGAGTTCTGAAAAAAGTTCCCTAGAGTCTAAACATGCCAAGCCAGTTCATGGTTACGGGACATAAAAAAACGAGCATAATTGCGTAGCTCACGAGTTCCCACAGCTTGCAATGCATCAGGAACATGTTGTGGTATGTCGTATGCAAGCACCAATGTGTGGCGACCTTATTGTTGGCTTGGAGATGTACCGTAATTTCTGAGTAGCAGAAGTTCTCTTTTTGTTACCAAAAAGAATTGACCAAAGTCATACTGCATTGCAAAATATTTGCATGGCAAATCCTTACAAATGAAAAGAATGCCCCTACTATGCACAAGGCTAGCAACACTATCTGTTAGACAAAACTGGGGCGGCATGGTGTCAGTTAGCTCCTGCCTCCTATTAAGAAGCTAAAATTGGCTCCACATCAACTAGCTAAATTAGAGCTTCAGCTGATTAGTTAAATGAGCAGCAATTGGCTCTCCAGAGCTAAGACATATACCAAAATTCCTATGCTTTCCATCTGCCTTGTTCATCAGCTTGAAACCCTTGAGAGGGAGCTGATTTATTAGAAGAGTCTCCAGCTGACAGGCAATGCTCTTGCCAGGAACCACGATGTATAGTATCGTGGCATCCTGCATACCTTCCTTCAGTCTGTGAGCATGAAGACGGCCCACAAGATCATCCGTCTGCAAGCAGAAAGGAATTAACATTTTATGGATACTAAAGATTTACTGCAGCTGTTTCATAATGTTGTCTGGTCCACATACTAGGTGGCATATTATGAGTGTAGCAATACATAAAAATAAATGTATCAATTTTGTACCAACTGGATAGGTAAGAAGTGCATCTACCTAAAAAGTCAAGAATGATCCGATTCTACAAAATTCACGAAAGTCCTAGGTATGCACACCATAAGTCCATAACAAACATTATGAAACAAGGGGAGAAACATCCAGATACAAAACATTGAAGGAAGTGCGATTAAGAAGTTACCTGTCCAACATACAGTTTGTTGTCACTTCTGATAATCACATAGATACTAGACCTGCCAACAGTTGAAGGTGGTGGTTGCTCTCTAGCACCTACAGAAACACAGGCCACCTCAACCATTTCTGAGATGTTTTGTTTGTCATAGAGGTCCAGCAGTTTCTTCTTGCATATCATTACAACAGTGCTCTCAACTTCCTTCTGCAGTAATTCAAAGGTACCATGCGGAATTTCCAGTCCATTTCTCAGAAAATAAGGCTTCTCAACAAAGCCGTTTGCACTAGAGTTAGGTTTAGAAGGCTCATTGTGGACCATCAATGCTGTTTGCCTATTTGTGCTTATAGCCATATAGAGCTCCTCAGCCCTTCTAATTATTAAGTCAGGCATGCCTTCCCTCCTGGCTGTTTGAAAAGCAAGACTTTCTCTACAGATACCATCCTCTAATCTCCATGTAGGCTGAATGCACCCATCAATCACTTCAGTCCCCATAGCTTTGAAATCAGTATTGCTAAGCGAGAGAGGCAGGTCAAAAATTCCATGCAGATGGGTTGATATGATGCCTAGGCAGCCAACATTATCAAGTCTTTCAATGATGCTACCAGCTATGCAGGTTCCTTTAGCGGTTTCTGTGCCCCTACATATTTCATCAATCAGAACAAGACTCCTATCAGTAGCTCGGTTGACCAAAGAGCGTATTTCTGACATTTCAATCTGCAAAGAACAGGGTGTCAAAAACAATTTTTTGCAATGGTACTAAAAAATGTGGTAGAGCAATAGAATCAATCAGGAAATAAATAGTCTAGAATGTGTACTACAGAGAACCAAATTGGTTATGACACAGCTATTAATCATATCTCTAGTAAGAAAACATGAGAGCAAAGGTAAGCTAACATACGCGTAATATGATCATAATATGATCTAATTAATGTGCTCTGAGAAGTGATAACAGTAGGATACCAGTGATCTCAAAATTAAAAAAAAACAGTAGGATACCAGTTTGGTGGACATGGCAAGAAGGTTGAATGACTATAATTCATCAAAACAACAAATCTAATTAATTTACAACACTAACATCACAAATTAAGGAACTTGCAGAGTTCTAGCATCATCACGGTATAATGTTAGAAGCACTTGCATATCACTTGAGAACAAAACAAATTGGATAAAAGAAATTTGCATAGCTATAAACTTGGCACCTGAAATGAACTTTTCCCATCAGCCGGGCTGTCATAGGCTTTCATATGCAGCATAATAGAATCGAAATGCGGGATAACAGCAGTACTAACAGGCACCATCAAGCCACATATTCCAAGTAACGCAGCTGCACAAACAGATCGCAGCATACTAGATTTACCACCACCATTTGGACCAGTGAGAACAAATAAAGAGTGCATGTGAACATCATTCAGTACTGCATTCCCTTGGTTAATATCAAGCCAGTAAGGAAAGAGCCCAAGTAAATCCATTTCAGTAGAAATTTCTCTAACATTGCCGTCCTGCACAATTACAATCAAGATATTTATGCAGAAATACTGTTAAAATGGAAAATCTCATCTGGCAAATGTATAAGTGGTACTGCACATGGTTGCCATCATCTAAACTGGATGGGTTCAACAAAAATTTGCTTCTCAAGATACAAATTGAAGGAACCCTGCAGACCACTAGATTAACTTTGTAGAAGCAATGCAACAAACACGAGTTATTAGCAAGGAGACTCAATTCTAGCAGTTTAGTTGATTATGTATTTGAATTATCCTGTCATAGAACAAGGGAAACAGGGTGCGCTCCACATAAGAGCATCAGCAACGGGTACCAAACAGTTCACCAATAGTTCAGTTTTTTTTTCATTCCCCATAGTGTGTGTAGGTCCCATGCAGCATTAAACTATTTTTTTCTCCTCTATCCGTTCTTAGTTCACAAGATGACCCCTACAAAGGTTTCTATCACTCACTCCTCCGCAGTTGTCCAGCAATAATATTTTATTCTCATGGTGTGGCTTGGTGTGAACCAAGTATGGTCATCGATTTTAGGTTCCGAGCTTGGTTTGACTGCTCTAGTGCTATCGGTTCAACATTGCTCTTTTTTCCCCTAAAACACGCAGGAGAACTGTGCACCATTTCATTAAGAAGAACAAAGTACAAACTAGGGGTGCAAAGCCCCAACAAACGGCCAAGCAGGAGGGTGCCCCACTCTGATTATCACAGCTATACTGATTAATTACATGGGGCAAACTTATAATCAGTTGCAGTTGTGAGGCCCCTGCAAGGCACCACAGTGCCCACCCACGACATTGTACTCTCACGGTTCAATTTTTACCAACTTGCTGGTACTCTAAAGGCATGTCAAACTGAAGAATCCAAACACCCTGAGAAATATAGCCCACAAACGACTTCAAATTTTTAAACTTGAGAAACAGTACTTTATTCATCTATGTAACATCTGTAATTTCAGATATATGGTCAAATTACATGGTTGCTTACAAAAATGGAGGGAGGGAAGGGGATATACTTGCATAGTAAATACAGAAATGCAATTTTTAAAAAGTACCTTCAATAAGGGAGATATGGTAGGAAGCATCCAACCCCTTCTTCGGGCCTCACTGCTCAATACAAATTTAAATAATAAAATAACAGCACAAAAAAAAAAGAATAAAGCTACTTTGCATGGACCCACCGACAGAAAGCATTATTAGAATGCATAATAACTGATAAAGTTTTTAGTCCCAAGCAAGCTGGTTCGGACCAAAACACAATGCGGAATGTTTGTACGACAGTCTTTCGGCCTACGGCAATGATCTCAACTACAGAGAAAGAAGAGATACAACAAATATCTATGTTCATGATGTGCGGGCACAGCAAGAAATTTAACGAGTTCCATTAGGAAAAGTTATAGGAACTGACCAGCAGCCAGCTCGCTACTTGTACCAGGAAAAAGGACACCATGGAAACAAACGGTTCAATTATCATCACAGGGTTAAAGGAACACTTAGTAGCCAGATTTAAGTCTCGAATACTTTTTTTTATTTGGAAGAGCTAACTTATTGGCTTATTGGCAGTTCAGCATAATTCAAAACTTGGTTGAGCACTTGAGCTATTACGGTACAGTGCCAACATTTTGAACTTTTGTTAATTTCACACTTACAGGATGGCAAGAGTGTAGGTTTGTACACAGTGATTGTTATAGACTGATTACAAGAAAAAGAAAGTAAACATAGCTTAACAGGATGCAATCCAATTGCAATGACAAGAATAATCACCTGACATGACCAAAAAGTGCCTTTGCTATGATGAGTAACGTTGAACAAAAGACAAGGATGTTGATCTTGCCCTGCAATTCACTTGAAAGCCCTCTCAACAGCTCAAGAACTTTACCTTTTGCATTATCACAAGCTTCATGGTACCTGAACCAACCAAAATCAGCATGCAGTTGTAAAAGCTACTGCACAAAATAAATTTTCCATTGCAATTTGTTTCCTAGAATATATGAAACTAGCTCAAAATAATACCCTACACAAATTTGCTATTTTGTAAAGAGAAAGATATGTAAATACAAAAACAATACGTAAAACTGATTTGAATGACCTTCAAATAAAGCATGTATATAGTTTTTTTTTTGAAAGAATATACCCCAAGGGAGGCCCCTGAGGTGCAGGTGCGGCACTGAGGGACCGAACCCTGGGCGGGAGCACTCCAGCCAGTGGCCTTTGCCACTGCACTGTGAGCCCCTTCGCCATGTATATAGTTTTCAAACATATGCTATGACCACTGCAGGGTTTCATATTGTAGTAAGGTAGCAGATTATATGTCATGGAAGGGTATTGACGCAATCCACATAATACATAATGACATAACTGTAGGGTGTTTTAACTGAGCAATTGAGTTTAGCCCCATATCATTTGTTAAGTCAAAATGTAAGAACTGCTAGTAGTTATCCTGTGGGACAGCACCTGGCTAAAGCATTCTCAACTTTGATCGTTGTAAACCATTCCTCCCCAACCTTTCTGCCTTTAGAATCAATTGCAGGCTTCAGTTGTTTTATTTGTTGTTCACCTGCTGAGTTAGCCCATACATTTGGTATGAATCTCTTCCCTTTAAACCATACAGCTTCGTGCTCTTTTGTGTAACAGATTTCGCCTTTAGGACCTCCATTTGATGATATTACAGACTTCACTCTTGAAATGATTGGCACAAAATCTTCAATGACCTGAAAACCACATTACCACAATATGCATTAGTACAACCTACGCAGTATATGAGAGTTAGGAAATGCAAATGGAAGTCTCATGTTGAAGACTGGTGTGGTCACAGAATTGTTTATAATTTCAATACAGATGGCATCAAGAGGTAGCTGACACATTTAACTCTATGCAAGAAGAAAAGGGTCAAATTTAATGATGAAGTGCTCAAAACCCACTGCTGTTGACAATGCCTCAGCAGCTATATCAACATTTCCAAACTCTTCTTCAGCATGGATCCTTTTCACACGCCCCTTCCAAGATAATTCCATATCATTAAAGAACTCCTTGGGAATATAATCAAATGAATTTATAGCCTGATCACTTTCAACACCTAAATAAATGACTTCAGATATACGTTGTGAAATAATGCTGCATTCATTCACCTGGAGAATGGTAAAAGATATGCTTCAGATCAATAGCAAAATAAAAGGAAATGTGTAAAACAAAAACAAAATAAAATTAGGAATCTCAAAAAAATTATCTAAGTACCATATTTTTTTAATAGAAATATACAACTTGTATACGAATATAAACATATGCAAAACATTGCAACACTCAGAGTGCTACAGTACTTATAATATCCAAAATACCATAAGAAACCTGAAATCTTGAAGAGCACTTACAAGCATATCAGCTTCAACTTTCAAACCAGTAACCACAGAAGCAGGCACCAGTAATTTGTTCAGGATAGCAGAAAGTTCAGCATTTTTACTCATGAGCACAATCTCATCAAGGACATTTTTTATTCTACAAAACTCAACATGATTGACTTCTTTTGACTCGAGTAACTTCACAAGCTGCAAATCAACATCGGTAATCACTAACAGGAAAATAACGAGATGTTTGTCTAAAAAGTTAATGAGATGAAGTACAAGAATATTAAGTGCGAAGTTGCAACATAACAAAAATATTAAGTGCATAAGATATAATTTTGAGTCTATGTTCATATCCACTCACTAACATGATATAATGGATTTTCAAAATAGAAAAATAGGAATTGAATTATATTTTTTCAGATGGGCAATGGGTTTAGCCTGAGTTGTGTTTTCCTCCCCAAACAAGCTAGTGTTGGTGCACAAAAGTTGAATAATAATAAGATGAATGCAAACGGGATGTTTGGCTCTGAACACTGATGCGCTGGTGAGTCTCACCCCCATTACAAGACAAGAAATATATTCGATGAGCCTAAGCTCTATTTGCCAATGAGGTGGATTCTTTTTTTTAATGGATGCACGTGCTAATCAAGGAAAGCATGTTGTGTAGGATTACCATCGTCTGCTTGGTCATTTTGTTTCCATATAAAATAGTCTCGTTACATCAATGTAAAGCATATATGAATATATGATAATGCATCAAATGACCAAGCATTTTTTTTTGAAGTGAAAGCAGTAGGAGAGACTCCTACAGCATATTTTATTGAAGGTAACAAAAGAAACAACAGAAACAAGCTCAGCTAAAAGCTGTACAAGGCCAAAGGGCCAAAAGAAGGAAACTAAGAGAACTAAGGGCTAGGTAGTTGATCTAGCCAAGAGAGTAAGTTATCTCTAGTTACAGGTTTGAGTCTATGTACTTGTAGATGACCAAGCATTTCAAGGATAACCAAAGTTATATTGATAAATCTGATCACTTTTGTACTATTTAACTTACATGAGGGTCATGATACTGCTAGGCCATTTTTTTACAAAGCATCACACTCACTTATGTTCAATGAACATGAATTTGAGTCAGATAATTTATAGAACTGACGGGACAACTGTGCATATTTTCCACAAAAAAAAAGGACCAACCTTTGCTGATGATAAGCAAGTAAATTCAGGAATGGAACAAGTTACGCTGCCCATAAGCCTGCAAGCCTCTGCAACAATTTAAATATCATCATATGAAATCACAAACAGTTGAAACAAAAGGATGAATATCAAGATAACATCAATGAAGAAATCTATGTGTGTATTACACATGAAAGAATGGAAACTCAAGCACTGGTGACAACTACCAATCTGAAAGAAAACAACAGAAATTGACATAGATGTTACATGGAAAAAGGAAAAGAATAATGTTGGACTAAATAGGATTAGAATGGAATTGAATTGAATGCACTGGGCAGTTTCTTTTATAGCTAACCTTCATGAAATAATGTTAAGAAATACTCGATCAATTAGAACTGTGTCATAGGCAGAAAGAAAAACAGAACCAGCAATTATTCAAATTTGTTTGCAGTTACAGCTACCCAGAGAAATTTCACGTAATAATGACAGTCGTACCAATACAAGACTTAATAATGTTTGATAAAAACTTCTTGTCTCACGTGAAATGGTTTTGGATCGTAACACTCGGATCATCAGAACGTAATAACGACTAGGAGCACTCAAAATTATATGTACTGATCTTCCACTGTGTAACCCTTTCTGTGAATCATTCCAATACAACATTTCGGTATTGTGAACCAAATATTCAGTTATTCACAAATCACAGATATAAATTGTCTCAAATAAATAGCAATGAGAGTTCCAACTTTTAAGCTGTATTTTTCATGAATATATCACACCTGGAAGGTTTAGCAGGTTTACCTTGAATCGCTGACGCAACATAAAATGATGGAGGATTAAGAAGAAGATCTCTAATATACCTGATATCACAAGAAAAGGAAGATCTCAAGAACTAAATCAAAACCACATAGCTATTGATGGCAACGGGCAGGCAACTATTTCATGAAATAATCCCTTGTGCTACAAAATAATGCATAGTGCGATGTATGGTTTAAGTTAAAGCCAGTTGCTGATAAAGAACTAGTCTTTCAGTATATGTTGGACCTCTAAGCATTATTATGCAGTTAATCCAACAAATCAATAACTATGAAACATACGTTGATGGAAGCCCACCACAATTTGATGGGAGCACCATTTTTATTAAACTTGGTATTCCCTCCGTTGGTATGACTCCTATAGAACATAAATTGCAGAAGTAAGATTCATCAACTTAAGAGGACTTTTTGAAAAGATATAAGCTGCATAAAGAAAACTGTGGCATACCGATTTGAGTAGCAGTTCCAAGATAAAGAGGCTGAGGCCTGCCTTCCAAAGAAACAGTGACATTGCGAAAAATAGTTTTCTCATCAAGCCCATATATTTCCCGTACCTTGACAAATTATTATTTTAGTTACAAACCAAAAAAAAAAAGGCTAAATGAGGATAACCAGATGCACATTGACAAGTCTAGGTAAATCACAAGAATAACTGCAACGAGAAATTGAATTCCTTGTTGCTATCTCCCTAGGAATAGTTACACCTGTGTACATAAAATCTCTTGAATTAAATTTTGAAAATACATAATGTACTATTTTCTGGTCTTGTAGAACTTGTACGATTTTGAATTTCAATAGTCTTATTAGACACTTTGTAAGGTTTGACTAATTGATAAATATGTTCCCCATAGGGCTCTACAAAGAAAATATAAGAAAGATAAGAGCCATAACAGACCTTACATAAAAGTTCCTCTACAGGTGAACCGTCAAACCACTCATAGGATTTACCATTGCACTCTCCCCACAATAGACCTCCTTCGCCAAATTCCCCCAGCGTGTTGTCCCTGCAGAATATAGCACAGTATATGAAATAGACAGCAACAGTTGAAATCATATACGTATCGACTGCTTCTATCTCAGATGCATAATACAATGCTAGTGACAAACTCCACAAATTACTGTTATTATATTATGATTTTCTTGCATCATACAGAAAAATGATGACAGTGATGTCTATTATAATATTTGTAACAGAAATCATAAACTGACATTGAAATCTATTTCTGGAAAGATATCTCCAGGGCAAATAACTGTTAAAAAAGATATTAATCCTCCAGAAATATTTTTAAAAATAGGATGTATCAATGTGCCATTGGTGACAGGAAGCTATTCTCTGACAACAATAGCATATTTTTTTAAAAAAATAGAAACTCTTGTATATGGATGATAAATTAGAAAACACATGCCTACATCTCAGAGTAATTGTGTCTAGATCAAATAAAACATATAAATATCAGAGAAACATATTACTTAGACATGTAAAACCAAACCTGAAGAATTATTCCTTAAAGAACTGTGTAGGTATAGATGATGGTAATGACATATGCGAAGCTTAGTAACCACAGCCTCCTCTGTTAGACCCTCCTCAGCTGAATAAGTTTTCATTGTCTCTAGCACAGATATCAAGCAATAGCCTTTTGCAGAGCGTGAAATTCCTGATGAATTAGAATGAGATGATTCACTATCCCAAATAAGCAACCAGTGCCTGGTGAAACTAATTATATAACTCAGGAATTCAACAATTAACACTCAAGAATACATAATAACTGTATATAATTGAACTTAAATGTTACATAACCTCATCGCAAAAAAAAGTTACATAACCTAGGAACGCAGCAGTACAAAATTACAAATTATATACTGATACTCTGATAGTGATGCTCTGCACCATATATAATAAACAGAAATATCATGTTGCTACAGGTTATCACTGAGGCTCAACTAATAAAGCATATATCCCTGCATTTGTTAATGCACACTCAAATAACATAGTCATAAAACAATATTTACACGATTTGGAGATTTTCCATCCAAATGCATAAGAAAACGTTCAAAACATATTCAGCAAAAGAAACTGACACGTTAAAATTCTCAAGCATGATGCCATTTATTATCCAATAATTAAATAAATGTATATTTTAAAAAAAAGTAAGTCAATAAATGTGTAACATGCTGCATATAAAGACACAGAAATTGCAAGTTGATTACTCATCAGTTACAACGGAAAAGAAGAGAAGAATTACTAGCCACCATTACTGAATAGAAAGAGAAGTACAGCATACCAACTACAGGCATTGGATCAGGGAATTCTACATCATGGTCTACTTCCGCAAGACCAAATACATAAGGACTACCAGGATGTGCATGCCTGTAGAAAGAAGAGGAAATTTAAGATTATGAACTGAAGAAACTGTAATTCTGAAACAATATAACAAGTCAAAGCTCTTAAATCTAATATTAGACGCAAGACGCCAACCACCAGTACCCATTGCAAGAATAAATAGATACTAGAGTTCTTATCCCAGTCCATCAGGGCCCATACCACGGAGGGAAGTGTAGCACCAAACAATCATAGGGCTGGGAGAATGGAACACTCTTCACACGTGGTCAGTACAGCTTACTAATCATTGGCCCAGAGTTAACTTAGAAATAAGATTAGATCTTTGGGTGTGACTTATTTCCTTAATTGCAGCATGGGTTTCTTATAGGTCCAGTCATCCCATCTATATAAGGATGAGCCTTGATTATGTTTTTATTTACCAAGAAATATATCGAGGTTCCTTGAATTTACACTATCCATGTCCTATGCGGCTGCAAAGTATGTCATGCCACTTGATTTAGGGAAATATAAAGCATGCCCATGATAAGTGTACCCAAAATTGCAAAAGTAAACATCAGCAAAAAGTTCTGCAATGCATTACGTAGTTGTTTAATTACCCTGAAATAAATCGACTTTTCCGTGCACGGGCTTGAGTTGGACCTTGAATTTCCTCAACTATGCACTGTATGTCAATTAGCAGATAAAATATTGTATAATGTCACAATAAAACATAAGCATGACGATGTTGGCTAGTGCAACTACACACGATTAGAGCATTTATTAAGAACAACGGTCAATAGCCAAAAACAAAATTACACTTTGGCACAAGCAAAGGTTGCACTGCTTAGTTATGTACTCCTATTTATTATGATTTGGTACTGCAGATAATTGAATTGAATGAGCTGTGAGTAATGTCAGAATAAATTAGCAATACCACCATATGGCAACCTAGCCAGTAGCCACCACAAAAATGTCTGGCCAATGGTTGTTCCACATGAATCAAATTGGATTACGAAAACCATATGATATAGATAGATGTACAATCATTTGAACAAATCAGTAGCGAAACCTCATTTTTGTTATCTGGACATTTCTGCCATGCCTGGCCAATTTCACGATACCAAGGGAATGCAACCGATGAAAATAGAACAACTGGAAAAGACACTGCATCATGAGGACATCAAAAGAACGCCAAGAACCCTGGTGGGCACCCTCCCAGCCAGTGGACTTTGCCACTGCGCTGTGAGTGCCTTCGCAATGCATCTGTATATTGTTCTCTAAAAGCTTATTCTTAACCCCATTGAGCTGGATGGGAGAACGAAATTGAAAAATTTACAAGAAATCCAGATAAGCATGGCAACCTCTCCTGAAAAGCACTAAACCAACAGCCTAACAAAACAGTAGTTTTACATTTTATAGTTAGTGTTACATTTCTACATTACAGCAACAACTTCTCTAAGGAAATGAGGAGTGAGTGTAAAACCATACCACAGAATAGCCACATCGAGTCAAATCATCCAATGTTTGCCGTAAATTCTGCAGGGAAATTATTTTTATCATACTATACCAAAAACAGAACATTGAGACTAGAAAAATATGAACCATGATAGGTTTAAATCTCTATATAATTTGTCATTTAAGTAGTAGCAGTTAGTAGATATGCCCGGTCCTTACAAAGAGCCATAGAGAATTGCACATAAAGGAAACTTGAGACAAGAAGTCTATCATGTTTAAATGTTAGGGAAAAAATAGTAAAGTGGAGACAATAAAAAATAGATATCATATTTAAAGTAAAACTAGGATCCAAAACAAAAACAGCAGTGGTTTAAAATAGCTCGATATAATGTTCTATCGCAGAATGGTATAAATAGATTGTTAGAACTGAATACTCCAGACAATTAGTTTAATGTTCTCCAGTTCCTTCAAATAAGTTGACAATTCTCAAAGCTCAATCAATATAAATTACAGAGCATAAAGTGTTATAAATAGCATACCACGACTGGACACCCAGCTTTTGGTATACTGTCTGAACGCAAGCCTCCAAATGGATTTAGGCCAGCATGCTCAACAAGAATGCAGGCATCAAAGCCAACAGCTTCGTAGAAATCTCCTACCTGAATAATAAAAACATCGAATATAAAAATTCAAATAATTTTCATTTCAAAAGCATAGGAATGTTTAGTAACTATTGACTAATAAAAGGTCAATGTGCTTAATGAATTACCAAACTTTGATCAAAACTAATAAATGAAAGACAACAGGGTATAATTCCAAATACTACTTCAACAAAACACTGAAAGATAATCCAACTGGATAAGTGAGGATCCAGACTGAAGGTGTGTGGTAAAACAAAGGAGCATTTTTTTTTTGTATGTATTATTACATGCAAACTAACTACACTGGAGCAGCACAACAAATGCCATTTTTTGGTCACAAATAGCACAAAGGTTACTAACAACAAAGTTTGATGGTTTTGACAACTTTCAGGCCTGTTATTTGTCTAAAAAATTGGAGTATCAAACTTGGGAAACCCCAAAATGATTGAAGATGCAAGAATCATGGAATAATAGATAGCACATACTCTGCAAAGCAGAACCTCTCGAGGAAACTTAGATTTGAACTGCAACATTTCCATGTTCAGAGTTCCGTCCTTCAGGCTAAGCAAATAAAGTAAACAGCAAGTCAATGATAACATCATATTAAACTTTCAAGAAAAGAATGAAGCTGTTGAAGAAAATTAAAACATAAAATCATCTGGCAAAATGACCGCTGCATAATTGTGTTAAGCATATATAAAGCATATCTTCACCTTCCATTTCTCAATGCTGAATCCAACCCTAATATATTTGAATACACAAGCCTCTGAGTCAATTGCACAGATGATGGTTTTCTACACCTCTCCATTTTCTGAAACATAAAACAGTGGGACAGCGATAAATAACAGAAGCATCATTACTGGTACATTGGAGATACATATCAGCTGTTTGAAAGAACCTCTTTCCACCACAGGATATGTGACAGCATGCTTTCGTCACAGTATTCTCCTTGCTTATTTGCTTTCCTTGACACCATCGAAATGCCTCGTGACACCTTCCTCGGTTTAGACCATGACCTGTCGAATAACCTGGAGAACAACAGTCCAGAATATCATGCAAATAATCGAAATGGGGCACAGTGGCATACTATATGGATATCCAGATTGGTGAAAAGGCAAAGTAAGCATTTCGTCCTCCAGTGGAAGTGACTAGAGGTACATCACCACATGAAGAAAAATTTCACGCTGTGGTAATACCAAGCTGAATTGCACAATCATCCCTATGTGTTATACTAACAAGAATCGCTAAAATACAACTCAAATTCGAACTAATGATCCCAAGGCGGGCAAGGTTTCACCCTGCTGCATTCTTCAGTGGGTGAGTGCTGGCACGTGTTATCCAGACCGTTCCAATCACAGAAACAGTAATCAAGTCAGGACTTAGTTGGCGGCTATAAAAAAATATAATTTGATATATCTAAAAAGCACGAAAATAGTACTAGTACATTAGGAAAACGAGACTAAATGCCCAACAGTAGGGAGCGGGGGGACTCAGCAAGCTCACAGCATGGGGAGAGGGGAGCGGCTCGGGCGGCGACGCCGCAGGAAGGAGTCGGCGAGCGGGAGCCATCGCGGCGTGGTGGCCACGAGCGAGCTCACGAGCAGCCGCTGCATGGCGCCGCTGCGCGGGAGGGTAGAACAGCGGGACCGGGCGCTAGGGTTCCGCAGTTACCCTCCGGCCGGCTGGCGCGGGTCTCCGGTTCGGCGAGGGCCGGAATGGGAGATGGTGGGGTAGCGGGAAGTTGGGGGAGAAGCCGAAGGTTTTGGGGAAGTGTCGGGCGCGAGCGGCAGAGAAGAGAGAACTGGGGAGGCGAGCGGCGATGATGGGCAGGCCGCGGCCCCGGATCAAGATCCTCTGCATTAGCCCTTTTTAATGCAGAGAGACACTATTTGGCATTAGCTCAGATCGGGACCGTCCATCCACAAACAAACGGTTGTGTGCGTTTCATTCTTTATCCAATAAAAAAGAATAGCAAGAGGAGCGCAGGTTGTTATTCTTTCTCCTCTCCGGAGTATGTCTAGCATAACTGCCACCATTGCCTTCAACGCCAAGGGTTTGAATGTCACCGCAGCAACCAAATCAATCATCTAGACTTTAAATCGGCTTCTCGCCTATTGAATTTGGCTTGCTTATAGTCAAAACGAGGTTTCTAAATAGTTGAATCGAAATATTTCACTTTTGAGTCAAGCTTTAAACAAGGAGAACCATCTCCTCCCATGCTTGAACTTCTATCTATTAGTCATGGGCTCGATGGAACCGCTCCCTCCACAAACAAAGCTCAAGCAGATGGATTGTGCTGCTTTCTTGGTTGGATTTGATCCACAAGACACTGGAAAAAGTACTCTTCGAGCCACCATGCAGTTTTGAGGACAAGAAGGAAGGTCTATGCAAGCAACCAAAGACAAATATTAAATCTTTCCTCAATGCTAGCAAACAACACCATTCAGTTTTACCGTGCCCATGGAAGTTTCATACTAGCTTTCACTGAGCTTTGCATCGGGAAGGACTGGATGCTTGGCTGTTCAGAGGAGTTGTGTTGTGGAAGAAAGCAGGAAGAAAGAGAAACAGCCGTTCATTCATAGATGGACGGTCCAGATCTTGACTAATGCTCAACAGCAGTCCTCTGCAGTGACAACGTCAATACCTGCCAAATGCGAGAGAATCCTGGTCCCGGCCGTTTCGTCGCACGTTTCTCCGTGTAGCGTGCACACTTCCCGGGCGTCCGACCCGTGGGCCGTAGACAGGGGTCACGGGCTTATGACCCTCACGCTGGCAGGCCCACCCACCCGCCCGGGAGCGTTTTGTGTTTGGGATGTTTTTGTTCCTAGATTTGCCGTTGGTTGATTGCAGATTTGCAGTATCACTTTCACTTGTCGCTAAACTACAAAAATCCATTTGACGCAATATCATCTTCGTTCTATATATTTGACGCGCAAACTTATATGTGCTCACAGAAAAACATCGTGAGTGACTGACGCAAGAAAGAATGAGAAGAATTTTTTAAGCATCGATCAAATCAATTGCCAATTGGTCTGGATTTTTGCTACTATCTCGAGAAATATAGCAAAATAACGGCCATTATTCGCTCAATAATCATTGAGGTTGACCAAGTTGATTTTCATTGCGGACAAATCTGCCTTTAGTTTCTGAGAAAGTAAACTGAGATACAATTTTATTCGAGGAATAGAATATAAACAACGGGGGTTGTTCTGGTAGTAAAACATACTTTATCATGTGTTTGATGTTAAGAACAAAAACTAGTAACACTCTAAAAGTACTTTCTTGGATAACACAAAACTGATCATCTCAAGGCAATCCTCTATAGCAGAATCCAACCTCAGATATATATGAGCTAATGACACAAAAGTTCACTTCTAATACAAAGTATTTGACCAGGCCACAAAAGTATCGTAAAGTAACTAAATAACAGAAAAATTGACATTTTGTGGGAGCGATATAGCAAAGGGTAGTTATAGCAAGTCACTTCGCTTCCTCAAAGGGTGGACTAACGTTATATGGCCAAAATTCCGGTGATGCCTTCCCTAGTGGCCATAAAAAAAATTATGTTTCCTTATTGGCTATAAAAAAATTCAATTTCCTTAGTGACCATGACTTCAAAATTTTATGCCTTAGAGCATCTTCAAAATCTCCCGAAAAATTGACCCCTAAAACATGTTTTTGTTAGCACCCCAAAAATTGTTAGGGATAATTTTTCTTCCCTCCTCCAACAGTCATACCTAAAAAATGTCAAGAATACTTTTGATTGGGTCACGTCAGCATTTAGGGGCCACAACAACATTAATTCTCTTGCAAATAGAAGGATTGGGGGCCCCGATTCTCCCTGTTTCTAGCTACAAGTGAGGAATTGTATATAAAGCTTTCTTAGATTCAGGAAACCTCTCAACTGAGAAGGTGGTTTCAAAGATACAAAGCTTAACTGCAAGCTGTCGTAGACGTGATATGCTGTCATTGTCTAAAAGTTTGAAAGGAAACTCATAGTCTTCATAGTGTCTGTCTTCTAACCAAAAACGTTCGGCTTTAGATCCAGAGTTAGGTTCTTTGTCCGTGATGACACAGCAAAAGAAACCCAATTATTGAGATGACGAATTAGTAGATTGTTGATGAAATCAATCCTGATTTCTAATGTTTCAACCAAAATGCTATGGTGTCAGAACAGCATTAACCTCATGGATGAATTTACCAATGTGCTGCTGCAAATCACTCCTTTCGCATTTACATACCGCAACACCATCAAACGTTAATCTTGGACATGCTGAACACATATATCCTCACCTACTTGACAACAACCTAGTCCATGCAAACTCTTTTACTACGAGTTTTGACACAATTGTATACAGGATATCCTGCAGGGATGGTATTGCATCCAGAGATCCACCCGAAGTTTATAAATCCTATCCATGGACGAAATCATGAAAACAAAAACAAAAACTTTAACTTACCAGTGGAAGATCCTCGAATTGAATACTTGGCGTTGCATTCTTGCAGATTGCTTCATGATGAGCATGGTCTGACCTTGCTTCTTGGCTCGTTAGATTATTTGTCATTCAAAAACTGTAACGGTATTGAAATAAATAAATTAATAGGTGAACAGACAAAGACATAGTTGATAGACGGACCAAATAGTCGGAAAATAAACTGGTGCTAAACTATTTCTCCTTGAGTAGGGGCAGCGCCAAAGCGAGGTGGCGACTAGCGAGGACGCGTGAGATTTGAATCTAAGCGGTTAGCGAGGAGCTCGCCCGCAGCCACGACGAATTCGCTCGCCTGCCGGTAGCGTGGTGCGGGTGTGGTTAGGATGGGCGAGATTCCACCTTTGCCTCGACATCGGTAGCCTCTAGTACCGGGGTGTTTTCGCTCCACGCGTACAAACTCGTTTACGAAGAAGTCAGGTGAAGGTCACCGTGTTCGTTTACGAAACGGTCCGCTTAACTGGACAATAATAAGCTTCGAACAAGTTTTTCAACCGGAAACCTCAAATACTTCAAAAGCTGCCGAGAATTTGACAAAACTTTGTAGCATCTGTTTCCTGATCCCCATCATGGGGGATCTTCTCGTGTAGCCCGTCATCACCGCCATGTCCGAGTCTTCACCACCACCGATGCTCGACGGCGAGACTGCCCGGTCCGAGTCGGCGCCGGCGTCGCCGCTCTTCGGCGCCGAGTCGCGCTCGCCGGCCTCGGTGCTCCGAAGCGACCGGGCAATCCTCGACCGTTATCTCCCCATCATCGATTCCGAGAGCCTCCTGTTCGGAGCGGACTTCGCCGGCCACTTCGAGACGGTCGCCGCCGCGCTGCTCCGTTGTCGCGATCAACCGCGACCTCCTCCTCGATCCCCGCAGCGGCGCGGTCCTTCACTCCGTGGATGAGTCCGGGTACCTCCTCCTTGTTTCAGCGCAAGGGACTTGGACGGACCACTTGTTTGTGCTCCAAGCCGGGAGCGCCAAGGCTCTCACGCTCCCCGAGGTACCGGCCTTGCTGAACGTCAAGCTAACGCTTGAGGACCCCATCGGGGTGGTGGATATCCTACCCGGTCGCAGCGGCGACAACTGCATATTCTTCGTGGCGCAAGTCCACCCGGCTCCCTCGCCGCCCGTGGCCGCACCAGCGGTGCCGATGACCTCCCAGATTGCAGGGGCACAAACAACGCCGACAACTTCGCCCGATTGCTCCATGTCCTCCGAGGTTGCGGGGGCATCCGCTACTTCGATTCAGCACATGTAGATCTTGAGATACGGAAGCGGAGAGAGATCCCGGCCTATCGCGAAAATGGACATCACTTGCGACAACATCTTCCATGCTCGATACCGTCCTCCGACATGATGGAAAACTGGTGTCGGTGTTCGAACCACTAGCTAGTAGAATTTAGTCCCGGGGATGCGCGTTTTAGGCCGGATGGTACACAAGGGACGACACGAGAGATTTAAGTTGGTTCGGGAAAGCTCCCTACGCCCAGCTTGGGGGGGGGGGTGTAACGACGCTCGTGCTCCTTGTGTCAAATTGACAACGAGTACGGTGGAGGCGGGAGAGGAGCGTGCTCCGGGTCCCAAGCAGCGTGTGTGTGTGGAGTGGTGTGAGCGTGTGAAGAACAAATGTGTGTGTAGGAGAACGTGCCGAGAGAGAAGGAGAGCCTCTCCCTTTATAGCCGCCGGGGTCGAGCTCGAGTTACATGAGGGAGAGAGAAGGAATCGCCACGTGCTTATCCGGATGTCCGTGCCGTCCCGTCGGAGCTCCCCGACGTATGCTTGAGTGTTCGACCGGGCCGTCGTGTCGCTCTTGTAGCTTGTCACGTCGGCGAAGCGGGATGGAGTGTCCCGCGTTTGGCGGAGCCATGGGCGGCGTCGTGGTGGAGTGGTTGGAGAGGACAGTCCATACCGGTCCTTCCATGTCGAGCGCATTGAAGACGGAGACGAAGGTCGAGGTCGAGACGGCAGCTCATCAAGCTTCAAGGTCGCCGGCGGAGGTCGTGCGAGGCGAAGAGTAACTCGAGCCCGAGCTCGAGTTCCACCTGTCGATGAAAAGGCGGGGAGCCATACCGCCGTACGTCGGATGATGATGGTTGAGTCCCGTGGTCTTCGATCCACGCCTCCCTTGTCGGGCTATAAGGACGGCGCGTCCCATCGGCGTGCCTTGACGGGAGCAGGTGGCTGCGGCGAGAGGGAATGGGGCGAGGGTCGGCGGCAATGATTGCCGGGGAGCGTCCACGTGGGAGCCCGGGCAGGTGGATTTAATACGGCGGGTGGGCGAGCTTAAAAGTCGTGCGAGGCGGAAGTCCCCCGAGTCTCGCGAGCAAGGTCGTGCGACGGGATTCTCCCGAGCTTAGAGGGCAAGGTCGTGCGAACCGCGATTCCTTCTTCCCTTGAGTGAGGAAGGTCGAGCTTGCCTCCGGTCGATTCGTCCTGACGCGGGGGTTGTACAGGAGTGGGTCCAGTGCTGACTATCGGTACAGTAGTATGTCCCAGGGACTAACCTTCGTTAAGTGGGTTTAAATTATGCCACGTGGCATCGCTAATCTTTCCCCGACAACTGGTCTTTGCTGACCTCACTTGTGGAATGTTTCTTTATGATCCGCTCTTTAACGACCCCACACTACTACAAATCGCTACTGTAACGGTGGAGAAAAAAACACATAACGACGTGCACCGCCGTTGAAAATTACGGTGATTTTTAGCGGCGGGCCACTTTACGGCCCGCCGCTACAAATATTATTTAGCGACGGAACAGCCTATGCGTAAGGCCAAAGAGAATAACTTCCGTAAAATTAGTTCTTGTTTCGTTTTTGCATTCAGGAAAATAAAAATTTATAAAGTTATCAAACTAGCAGATTACTATAATACCCTTTGATACTTATAATACCCCTCTATGATACTTATGGCAAGAAATTGTAAATAAGAAATATGTCAAAAACCAATGTATCTCGCAGATAAAACACAAACAATCAGACTCTCCGGTGTGGTCTGACTTACTTAAGGTAAGAGAACATTACTTAGTAGGAAGGAAAATTAAAATCGGAAATGGGACCTCAACTGATTTCTGGAATGACAGATGGTGTGGCAATTTTTCCCTCAGAGAGAAATTCAAAGATTTATATGACATCTGTCATGAACAACAAACTTCTGTAGCTTGCGTAGCTGCTAAGAATTGGCAATTAACTTACAAAAGGTGGCTGTCTGAAGAACTACAGATTCTAAGAAGGAAACTATATGATATTTTGATTTCAGCAAGTCTATCAAATCAGAAAGATACCACAATCTGGGAGAGAGAGGGGAATGGGAAATTCTCAGTGAGATCAATGTACGAGTACCTCTGCAACTCGTACAACAACTGTCATAACAATAATATTTGGAAGGCTAAAATACCACTAAAGATCAAAATCTTTGTGTGGCTCATAAATCAAAACGCTATACTCACGAAGGATATCTTGGCTAAAAAAATGGAAAGGTGACCCAAAATGTGCTTTCTGCAATGAAAAAGAATCCATTGACCATCTGTTTTTAGCTGGAATGTGAGTAAGTATGCCTGGAGCATCATAGCAATGTCAATTAATGCTAACTGTAGACCAGAATCGGTCGAGCAGTATTGTATTTGGGTTAAACACTTTCTACCCAACGGTAGCAGGTTTTACATGGTTGGGTTAGCAGCCTTTTGCTGGGCCATTTGGAAGCTACGCAATAGGATGTGTTTCGAAAAAAGTTAATCCGTTCACCGACTGAAATAATTTGCTATGCCTGTGTATTTCTCAAATATTGGGCAGGTCTCCAAAAGGAGGGGGACAAGCAGCAGCTGGAAGCCGGAGCAAACATCTTGCAGCAGAATGCGGTGGCAGTTCAACCTTACCAGCAGCCAAGTCAAGATCTTATCACACAAGGAAGAGCAACAATCGAAGATGAGGGAGTCTAACCATGGCAAAGATTTCTGGAAAGACAGTTCAGAAGCTGGAATAGAAGTAATGTTGGTTCAGGCGCTGTTTGCCTTGTAATAGGTTCTTACAGAACAAATTCGGAGCCTTTATTTTTGTGAACTCAGTAGAACCCATAGTTTCTTTTACTTTACTTGAACTGAACTCATGTGATTTCGTTGCGCAAGTAATGAAATTCCAGGGGTGACCCTGTTATGGAAAAAGATCTAAACCGTTAGATCAAAAAATTAACGGTGTGCATTCAATTTGGAGTACCACAAAAGTCCTCTTGTTTACCTCGTTACTAGCAGTAAGGGTGTGTTCGTTTCCTGGGGTCTAAAATTTATAGCTGTCACATCAAAAAGAATCTTACTATTTAGGAGTACTAAATAAAATTTAATTATAAAATAAATTACAGGCCTCTAGACTAAATTACGAGACGAATCTAATGAGGTTAATTAAGTCATAATTAGAAGACGGTTACTGTAGCATCACTTTAGCAAAACATAAATTAATTAAGCTCATTAGATTCATCTCGAAAATTAGCATCAATCTGTCAATAGGGTTTTGTCATTAAATTGATGGAAATATTTTTAAATAGTTTTTTTTTCTCGAATACGCAGGAGAGCTGCGTATCATTGCATTAAGAGGAGAAAACGGTCCCTTACAAACTTCACCCACTCACTCCGGACCGAGCTGTGAGGGGCTGAAAATACAAATTGCTGTAACTAAAAAACACACACACTAAGGAACTTGACCTAAAAAGAACCAGCACTAATGAGGGGCTGCTCCTTGACCAAGGGCTCGCAGGTTTTTGGCCCCCGCAAGGCACCACATATGGCGCTCATCTTCAAACTGCCTCATGAGAGCCTCTAAGCTTGGGCTAGCATTGTCAAAGACACATGAGTTGCGGTGCTTCCAAAGGAGCCATGCACCCAAGACCACCAACGTGTTGAAACCATTCCTTTTCTCCTTTGGAATTCTTTTACTAGCTCTTTCCCACCAATTTCTGAAAATGGTATCCCGGCGACCGGGGATGACATTAAACCCCAAAGGTGCAAGATCCGAGACCAAAACTGCCGTGCAAAGACACAAGTGGTGAGGATATGTTGAGCTGTTTCCTCTTCTTGGTCGCAGAGTACACAAAATTCCGGATGATCGAGCCCACGCTTTTGCAACCGATCGGCTGTCCAGCATCTATTGCGGACAGCAAGCCACAAAAATGTTTTGCATTTCCCCGGGGCCCAAGATTTCCATATCAAACGCCAAGGTGTGAAGGTGATTGATCCTTGGAAGAAGGCACGGTACGCTGAACGAGCAGAGTACACACCTGATGAATCAAAGCGCCAGATGTGTTGATCGCGCACCTCTGATAGGCTGAAATTTTGTATGGCCTCCGCGAGCATGAACATCTCATATTGCCCCATCAGATCAAGGCCGCCCTGAATGTCCGCTGGCCAACTGTTGTTTGCAAAGGCCTCCGCGACGGTTCTTGTCTTCTTAATTTTCAGCGGCACTGCTGAAACCACATTTGGTGCAAGGTCTGCCACATCGCGCCCCCTAACCAACGGTCTGACCAAAATAAGGTGTTGAGCCCATTGCCAACAACAGAGGTGATGGCGATGTTAAAGAAGGCAATTGCATTCGGGTGGACCTTGATTTCAAGCCCTTTCCAAGGGCGGTCGGATTCGACCTTTGTGTGCCACAGCCATCTCATTTGTAGTGACCAACTCATATATTCGAGATTGAGGATTCCCAACCCACCAAGCTCGAGTGGCCTTTGAACTTTTTCCCATGCCACAAGGCATGCGCCGCCTCTTGTTTGCTCACGACCTTTCCAAATAAATCCCCGACGAATTTTATTAATGGCCTTGATGAACCATTTCGGTGCATTGAGAGCGATCAAAACATAGATTGGGATGGCAGAAAGCACAAACCGAACCCATGTTGCCCTCCCAGCCATATTCATCAAAGAAGCTTTCCATCCGGGGAGTTTATCTCCAATCTTTTCAATCCACGGTAGGAGATCAGACCTGCTCAACTTCCTGTCCGAGATGGGGAGGCCGAGGTAGGTGGTAGGGAAGGCCGCCCTAGTACATGGCAGATTTGAGTCAACTCTTTCAATAACCTGCTCCTCACATCTGATCGGAATGACACAACTTTTCTGGAGATTAGTGTGAAGTCCTGAAGCTGCTCCAAACCTCTCAAGAACGGCCATTGTGAGATTCATGTCACTCACCTCCGGTCGGATAAAAAGAGCCACATCGTCGGCGTACAACGAGATACGTTGTTCCGGGCTCCTACCCTCGAGTGGGTGTAGCAGCCTGAGCTCGCTGGCCTTTTTGAATAAGCTGTTGAGAACATCCATGACCAAGATAAAAAGCATGGGTGAGAGGGGATCACCCTGCCGCAGACCTCGTTGATGACGAATTTCGTCCCCCGGCTGGCCATTCACTAGCACCCGCGTGGAGGCTGTTCGGAGAAGGTTAGAGATGAGGTTGCGCCAGCCCGGGCCGAACCCCAAGTGGCAGTGCTAAATTTTAGAGGGCAGGAAACGAACAGGGCCTAAGCTCATTTCAGTGAAATTGGTTACCCGGCAGACAACTGCCTTTGCACCTCTCTTCAGCAGTCTTGATCGAAACAGTATTATTGAACTCTGCTGGTGCTTGATTCCTCCTCCCACTTCGTTGAAGGGTTCCAATTCCTCAGGTAATTAATTCAGAGTGTTTGTGCACTCTTATAAGTTAACTTGATGTGTGTTGATTTCGAACCACCATGAAAAATTAAGCAGACAATTTAGCATTTTGACTTACTCTGTCAGATAATTTAGCCTCCGCTTCTTTTTTAACACTAGATGTGTGTTCCACTACTGTGTCACCTTGTCTTGACTGCTTGCGGATGCCGTGCTACCTCCAAACCTGGAATTTAGGAAAACAAATCTAGTTCAGTTTTTTTAAGTAATTTGTAAATCAGTCAACTCGTGTCTTTGAAAATATAGTGGAAGACATGTGTCTAGCCATCCTGGACAATTTTTTGTTGACTAAAACATTGGTTAACCACCATTTGTACCAGCAGTTGTTAAAAATTCAACACTATTAATAGCAGCAGTTGTTAAAAACATTGGAATTTTCACTTTCCTTGTTCTTGGACCACATTTTTTTCTCCCCTACTGATTATCATCATCAAAGGTTCAGTGTTAGATATTTAATTTCAGTCTAAAAAAAAGATATTTAATTTCAGAATCAGAGGATATGACTTAGGCTGTTGAATCTCTTTTTTGTGTGTGTTTAAAATTCCATTAGATTAACCCAAGTGTGCTATTGATTTTCAGCCCAAATGGCCTGGTATGCCCTGAAGGGTGGGGTGGAGGCCTTGAAAAATTATGCAGTATTCACCTCAGATACTTGAAGGATACTCAACCTAAGCAAATCATTTCACTGCTTCCAGATGCAGCTGATGTTCCTGCGGTAATCTCAGCTGCTATGATTGTGAAATATGTTTCAAGCAAGGCTATAAAGAGCATCAACCTTATTGAATGATTGAAATTTTTTTACAAGGCTCCCATGGATCACCGCATTGTAGGCAGTGTGGAGGAAGCGGAAGAGAAGATCTCAGCCTGGCGTCCTGCTGGAAAACCAAAACATGTATATTTTGGATTTCCGCATTATCTGAATGAAGGCGAAAAGGCTGTCATTCGTGAGTATATTGTAGAACAGCGCTTAGGGAATCACACATGGGACCCCCAAGCCCCTATCGACGAGTCTGAGATTGATTTCTGTGGCGAGAATGGATGAGTTGTAATCAGTTTTTGTCATGACCATGTCACTCTCAGCAACATCGTACTGCTAGGATGGAAGAATGATGACTAGGGAACACTGCCAGTTTAATTTTCACAATTACTATCATTCAGCTAGTTTTGTCAGGTTCATTACAGTTACTTGTTGATAACTTGTGTTTGTTATATAGACCAGTGGCATGCCCTCGGACGACAAGCCATTTCTATCGAACAATTCCCCAAACAGGGCCATGAAATATTCATTTGTCATAGTATAAAATCCTCCAAATTCCTGCCAGTTTTGCTGTGATTTCTCTTTGATTTCGCTACTATATCTTCTGGTAGTGGTAGAACTTCGGTGGTACAGTTTTGCTAGTTAATGTGTCTAGTTTTCTAGGAACTTCTGTTTGACATGCTTTTCATTAAAACTACGACTGCATGTAGAATTTTATGCTGGCAGAATGGTAAGTTCTCACTCTGCTATTTAGACGTATTGCAATGTGAAGGGATCCAAACGGGTATACCCCTTCACAGAACTTTAGCATCTGTATATAGCACAACGCCTTTGGCATTGTTCTTGTTTCGAGTCCTTGCTACTGATATAGTAGTTTTTTTTAAAAATGCCGCCCTTGTGAAAAGGTGAGCATCCTTTCGTTCCTTCTAAACAATGGTCACATCTATCCAAACACACGTTACAGCGAAATGGTCGAGCGTGTCCAGATTTCGCCACCGTTGGCCACACATGCCTTTCACCGGTGGCACCTGCGCCACGAACGCTTGCCACGGCGGGTAGGCGACGCCACTGCCACAGCGAGAGGTACCTGCAGCACCAGACTGAAATGTTCAGAAAAAATTTGTTCAGTGAAAAAACGTGCAGGATCAGGCACAACGACTATGTTGGTGCTCACACTGGGGAATCAGGCACCACGCCGGCCAATTTCTTCTGCTCGTCCAGCCACCTGCATTATCAGGAAGACGGAGCAGACATCAGCGCGGCAAAAAATAAGGTTACGCGTGATAATTAATCAAGCTCCGGTGCGTACTCTGCCCATTCGGCCGTGTACACCGGCGTGAGCTGCCAGAGCCGCTTGCTCTTCCTGGCGCGCTCCCGTCCGTGGCGAACGGCACCGCCAGCACGGCCCGCTCTTCGAGCTCCCTCAGGAGCGGCTGGCTGCTGCGGAAGGCGGAAGCGACGAATTCTGCGGGCCCGGCGACGATGACGAGCCGCGCGGTGCCCCTCAGGTCGCTGAGCGGGAACGGCCTGCCGACGTGGAGCTTGAGCCGGGACAGCCCGACGACCTGGGCGTCTTTGGCCTTGCGCTCGCGTGAGTGGAAATTTATAAAGTTTCCAATAAAAATTTCACCTTTGGATTTTGATCCAACTGTTCAAGTTTTCATTCACTTGTAGTAAAAAAAAGTTCTCTAAAAATAAAAAATGTTCCACCTAATTGTTCCAGCAATACAGTTTCATTGTTCTAGTTGTACACTTTTATTGTTCCATCAGTATATTTTTATTTTTCCGAAAATTTGACTTGAGCAAAAGTAAAATTCCACTCAACTGAAAACTAACAAATCTGGTAAACAAAGGGTTCCAGTAGTAAAACATACTCACGTGTTTGATGTTATTTTGCAATTCACACGTTTAGCACAAAACTGATCATCTCAAGGCAATCATCTGTAGAGAAACCCAACCACAGACAACTTCTTAACTTCACTTCTGGTAGACTACAAAAGCATCGTAAAGTAACTAAATAACACAAATTTTGACATTTTGTGGGAGTGATACAAGGGAAGCTATAGCAATCCGCTTAGCGTCTTCAAAAGGTGGACTTCCTTTATATGGCCAAAATTCCTGTGATGCCTGTTGAGTTGTATCTATGGTTAAAACCTCGAGCAAAGGCGCATTTTCTATGACATATAAAAGAAACTCCACTTGTCCTCGTGCAGCTTTAAATCCTGTAATGTGTATGTTCTTCAAATAATAATATTTGCATTGGCCCAGTTCCTGCCTGCGAGGACCCACCTCTGCCAACCATAAATGGTAGCCAGTATACTGCAGAGAGAAAAATGTTAATGTGATAAACAGCTTATCATGACTATCCATGACAATATATACATTTGGTCCCTCAAAAGTCATGCTAGGAATAAGTTGTTAGAAGAAGGGTAAATTCAAAACTGCTTTCCTATACATTCAAGTCGTCAACAAGACAACAATATATTTGTGAGCTGGAGCGAGTACATTAGCATGTAAAAAAGATGGTACTGTATTAAAAAGAACTCCAGGAACTAGAAATTAGGACATCTGGGAACTACACCAAAGCCCTAAATGCTTCCATTAAAAAAATAGCAATTAGATTGATCTATTATGTTATTCATTATGTTTTGCCGAATGTCTACCAAAAAGCACAATGATCCCATAATTTTATGTATGAATATTGAATTCTTTCATGGTATGGTTTTGTAGGACTTACAAAAAGACTTTTTTCTATAAAAAAGTACTTACAAAAAGATAGCATACATATTAGGAGGTAAAGGGCTAATAAATATTGCACAATAAAGAGTAACAATACTGTGTAACTTTTAGGGCATCATTCCATGGACTTTAAAAAATAGGACAATATGTAACACACTCAGAAAAATTTGAGATACTGGGAATAGAGCAAGGGCGAAAGGGAGGAAAGTGATATCAAACCTAAAGAGTGAAATGTAAAATGTCACTTACATGTACTTCCAATTGTTCAATAAAAGGTGTGGCTCTAAGGAATGAAACTGAATAAAGAAGCCCCTCAACCTCTGTGGGGCACATATGCATGAACAATTGTAGGTGTCTGAGATTAGAAAACTTCAAAGGGTTGTCCCAAAGCCATTGCTTCTGAAAAAGAGAACACAAAATCTCACTGCACAATTCATAATAGATAAGTTAAAATATTAACCGCAAGGGACTTCCAGGGGATTACCTCTAGAAAAAGACATCGAATACGCAATGTAAGATTTTGCATGTGCGGAATCCCATTGAGAAGTGATAAGAGGGCATGCTGAAAAACTGCATTACTCAACTCAATATATGAACTTTGCAGCTTCGAAGAGTGGCTGAGTTCCATAGGTATAAAGGCACCTTCATATATAAGGGTGGCAAGATTAACAGCATGGAATTTTATCTTAGTAATTCTGCACCACTCGATGTGCAAGTATTGGAGATGGGACAGTGAACCATCCACCAATAGTTCATCATCGAGATGACATCTGTCTAACCTTAACCACTCAATATTGCAGCAATTGGACAACACGTATTCAAGATCCTTTCTACCAACATGGAGAAATTGTATATAAAGCTTTCTTAGATTTGGGAAACCTGTGAACTGAGAAGGTGGTTTCAGAGATACAAAGCTTAGCTGCAACTGTTGAAGACGTGATGCGCTATCATTGTCTAAAAGTTTGAAAGGAAACACATAACGTTCATCATCTTCCCCAAAACATTCGGGCTTTAGATCCAAAGTTAGGTTCTTAGTCCGCGATGACACAGCAAAAGAAACCCAGTTATTGATATGATGAACAAGTAGTTTGTCAAGGAAATCAATCCTAATTTCTAATGTTTCAACCACAATGCCATGGTGTTTTTGCAGAACAGCATTAAGCTCATGGATGAATTTCCCCATGTGTTGCTGCAAATCATCCCTGTCACATTTGCATACTGCAACACCATCAAACGTTAATCTGGGGCATGCCGACCACATGCATCTCCACCTACTTGACAATACTCTAGTCCTTGCAAACTCCGATGATGCGAGTTTCGACACAATTCTGTACAGGACGTCCTGCAGTTATCATATCCATAGATGGACCCAAAGTTTAGAAATATTATGCGCCAGAAACAACCCCTCCAACCACTACACAGACACACACAAACATCAAACCCAAACAGACACTCACACGAAAAGGAAGGAAACAAAAGAAAACTTGAACTTACCCGTGGAAGATCCTCAAAATGAATAGGTACTGCAGTGTTGCAGATTGTTTCAGGACGAGAATGTTCTGATCTTGTTTCTTGGGTTGTTGGCCTGCAAGGGCGTCGGCGTGGCGGCTGGCGGTGCAACAACTTGGTTCGCCGCGGAAAGTCGGAAAAGCCATGCATGGCTCGGACCATGCAACATGCAGCCACTCGATCATGCTGCTGGAGATTCGTGCACGGGCCTCACAACTGCAATACCAATCGTTTCTTGATGCAATACAACCGACTTGTATACGATTACAGTATAACGCGGGTCCCACGAAGTCACAAGAGCTGCTAGTTCGGCATCCGCCATGGGAAATCTACTCGTTCCTCTTCCCTCCGGCGGCACAGATTTAATTATTGTACTACAAATTTGTTTAAGGATTTCTAAACATTTATTTCTTTCTTCATGGCAACAATTTCGGATGCGATGCTATAAGCCGAAGATTCTTCGACATTAATTGGTACTGGGAGTCTATTTTCATTGTATTATAAATAGAATTGTCTAGCCCAAGATTGGTACTTGTAACGATCGACCATCAACAACAGTAGGCTTGAGTAGAGGAAACACCTATTCCTAGCTAGCAACATCAACACCATACAAGTACACAATGACTACTATGTCACTAATCCTTAAAGTCGTGTTGAACAACAATATAGTATTTCATTGTCACATATGAGAGGTTGAGCCACCCACGTAAACAGAGGATGAGTATTTTCAGAGAGCTGAATCATGTAGCAAGACATTGATGTACTAATATAAATTAAAAATTCAGAGTATTCAACCTGTCTCTGAAATAACTTGTTCATAATAGATTATGCCATTGTGATTTAAAAAAACTGATGAAAAAATAAAACAAATCCAAAGAAACAACATTCAAGTTTCCTGACATAAAGGAGTACATTATTCTGAAATATATCAGAAGTTCAAGCATTTGGATGCATTGACTAGGAATTAGACACAGATTCCATCCTTCTGCTGCCACTCAACACCAATGAAGGAATATGGACTATGATGTCCTTCAATGTGCCATCAGCTAGCAAGCACCAATGTAACCTGTTCAAACAAAAATCTATTATGAGATACAAATCTCTATAATAATAATTGACAAAAAATACTAACATATACCTGCATCATCAGAGAGTTGTGTTCTTTTTTGGGCAGTTTCTCTTATCATGTAGAACTAGCTCCTTGCATGAACCACACAAGCGTGGAATCCTCTCATTTTTCTTTTTCTTAGCCTCCTCCTTTTTCTTGTCCCCACCACCCTTCTCAAAGTGTCCTCTAATTCTCTTGACACTGCCCCTGGAGCGCACATTATTTGGTGGAAATATATAAATTTCAGAAGTGTTTGTTCTTACCGGAGGACTTGTAATAATATTTAACCCTGCTGAACGCTGCTACACATACGACTGATACTTCTGTAACTTCCGATTGCATATCATATGGCCCAAATCATTCACTCAAAAAACCAGCAACTCATCAAACGGACGAAGCACCAGTCGGAAGATGAAGCCGTACAACACAGACGTATGTGAAGCAATTTTGACTGACAATCCAATATAAGCGCATCTGTTCATTTCTAATATGCTATACTACTCCGGATCAGTTCAAATAATGTACTATGTACCTGGTTTTTTTTTAGGGAATACTATGTACCCATTTATCACTCAAGAACATTAAAAATTAGAGGACTATCGAGAGAAACATCAGTTGCTTTTTTCATGTGATGGAGCTAGTGGAAGTCTGGAAGAGCGCGAGTTGCTCAAAAAATTTCACAGCAGTAATGCTGGATTCGTATCACACCAGCAACAGCCCGTTAACACACAAATGTTTGTTGATACTTCAGAAAGTTGTGATCTGCTCTCAATAATAAATCTCAAACTTTTTCATTATAATGGAACGATAGTGTATCTCACAGAACAGGTAATACGGAGTAAGCTGTACCCTTGATCTCCATTGACTTAAACTGTGGACATACAAAAGTGATGCCCACGCAAAATTGACCAACCAACAGAGCAAAATATGACTGGCACAAGCCAGAGGAAGAAACTGCAGCCTCTCGTTGCCACCAATGCAAACAGAATAACTGCAGCTGTACGCTTAGACGGCCAAGATTTATCTAATTCCCGACTTGCAGATAGGGCATAGTTTCTTTCTTCTCAGCCACTCATCAATGCACTGAAAGAAGAAAACGACTTGGCATCAGAAATGCGAGAGTTCAGTGAATATTAATGATAAATATCAATTCAACCACATACCTCTTTATGGAACTTGTGAAAGCATGGTAAATGGCGGATAGTGTCCCCAATAGAGGGATTTTCAAGGCAGACAGCACAAGGCTCTTCGATGCTATTTGACTGTCCAAAACAGATATACAAATGAGTTATACTAGTTAAGACTCTTCAAACAACAAGAGATTGCATTAAAACTTCAGAAGCATTGAAAGAACAACAAGAGATCACATTAAAACTTCAGAAGCATTGAAAGAAATTGTACCTGAACCACTGACTGTGGCAAGTTATTAATCTGGCTTTCTGAAGCACCAGTGTGCTGACGATTATTTTCATCTAGTGCAAGTAGAGCATCATAGTCATTTCTGCAAAACAGACCCTTCAGCACATGTTTCAAAATCCATAGGATAATCACCCAAAATGGAGCAATGCATGCACGCAAGTAGCCCAACCAGAGAACCAGAGAGGTGAAATAAATTGGATAAACTAAGTTATCAGCCAGATAAATATGACCCAAGTGCATAAACAGTGAAGCTATTGAAAGTATATGACTGAAGTGAAGGCTACCAGTAATTTTTTTGTTCCTGAGCAATAACTAAATGAAACATGCAAGCAAAACTGCTTTTAAGTCCTCAAGCTAATCAGGCTAATGAATGAGCAGTAGAGCAGATGAATGACCACACTTACAAATCAATGTTAGGTTGTGTGTGTGAAGCACCGGAATACCTTGGAAAAACAGCTCCCTGCAAATTCTGATATAAAAGCTGTCAATAATCTATCTATCAGTAAAATTCAAATAGAAGCCATGCATGAATCTCTAAGCTATCTATCAGTAAAATTCTGACTGAAATAGATGCCAAAGTATGGACCTAATAGATGCCAGCATGAATCTCTAAGCTAAAACAGTTTGAATGTTCCTTCAATGCAAAAGAAATCTTATTTCCTGATAGGTGTTGATAGCATGCAGGTGCTCCAATTTATTCAATCAAATTCCTATGTATATCTAACAATCTAATAATACAAACGACGACCTCGACACAAGTGACCTTTTTTTTCTGGAAAGTACAAGTGGTACTAAGTTGATTTCCATCATGATTCATCAAGCCTGAATAAAAGATAATTGTCTTTTGAACGATTTTTGTTTTCCTTTACAGAAGAGACAATATATCAACATTTGTGGGCAAAAGAATCAGAAGAGCCAACATAGAAGTGATACCAATCCCAAAGTTGTTGAGGCAGTATTCCGCAGACGAGAAATCATATTGGTTCTCCTTGCAACAGCATTCTGATGAACATCTGAACGGGATCCCTGGGCACCTCTCTAAAGAAAGAAGGTTTATCATGTCAATTGAAACAGATAACACAGAAAACAGATAGCGACACTTGTAGGTCAAGTGTCTGAGTAAACTGAGTCTATAAAGGTGTTAATACTATGAACATTACGAGAAAGTGATTATAGCATCAGCAGTGGTTCACATGATAAGTTGCAAAAGGAAAGTTCAAACCATTTCCCCATTCACAAGCACCATCGTGCCCTTTGAGTGGTGAGCGAACCAAACCCCTGGAAAACAGGAAACAAATTTTGCTTGGAAGGAGCAATAACCGAAACAGTACGCGCTGGTAAAAAAAATGTGAGATCCACTTTTAGCTACCTCGGTTCCTCCTTAACTGAGTAAAATTTGCTTTTCGACTAGCTTCGAGAGCATCAGCACAGTAAACAGATCAAGCAGGGAACTGAGCCGGAAGTTACCGGATGGGAGGCAGGGTAGGAGACGACAGAGACGACGCCGTTGCCGCACTCGGAGTGGCGGCGGAACACGGTCTGCGCCCCGTCGCCGGGGCCGTCCTCCTCGCCCCACCACTCCTGATGGTAGGACCAGTCACCATCGTCAATGGGAAGCCGCCGCCGTGCTCCCGCGACGGCTGGGGACGCTCCCGCCGCCGCCGCCGCCGATGACAGCAGCCGCCGGGCGGCGCCGCGAGCGCACCTCGACGCCGCCGCTTGCAGCATAGTTGCGCTTGCGCGCGACTGTGTCCTGGCCTCCTGGGCTCAACTGCGGTGGCGTCGTTGACCCGGATGAGAAGCCCACAAGATTCCACTAGAAGCCCAAAAGGCCCATTGGGACCCAACCGCGTAGTCATCTGGGTTTCGTGAGATGCTGGCCTACTGTATTTCAGGCGAAATGCTCCCACAATGTTTCGGCCTGCTCGTTGCCAAGGCAAGGCTGGTTTCGATTCGCTTTCTGCAAGAACAAAGGAAAATCCTGGTTCCTAGTTCGATTCGGATGAAGATATAATTGACAGACACCTTGATATAAAATAGGAGCATACAGAATTATTTCATTGCATCTTCAGTGTTTCTCAATACCGAACAAACACTTGTAAGATGGAGGAAGACATGATCAATTGATCAGCAGGCTAATTGATGACCTCCTACTCTCAATCTTGGAAACAGTCAACATAACAACAGCGATGAGAGCCAGCGTCCTCTCCACTCAATGGAGGCACCTCCCTTGGCTGCTCCCACAACTCACCATAGATGCCCGTGACTTCCTTTGTGAACCACACGCAGATCCAACAGTGCCGGATCATATCGACAGAGCAATGTCCCTTCTAACAGAAGCGGTTAAGAGCATGTTGGTTCCTACTCGCCGAACAACAACCGTCACAAGTCTTTGGCTTTCTCTCTTCTTAACCAGCAGCCACTCGAGTGAAGTTAAATGAAGTCATCAAAGTTTACAAAACCTTTTCCCATCGTACCCCTAAGAAAAAGTAGTTTCGAAAACTTCTGTCAAAAGAAAAGGAGAGAAAGAAAAAGAAAGAAAGAGAAAGAAAGAAAAGGCAAAACAAACATAATTGGCCCATGCAGGTC
The DNA here is from genome assembly GCA_031894775.1 of Chloris gayana. Lineage (NCBI taxonomy): Eukaryota > Viridiplantae > Streptophyta > Magnoliopsida > Poales > Poaceae > Chloris > Chloris gayana. The sequence goes on along the minus strand of JAUNZO010005211.1, from coordinate 22,632 downwards.
TCCAACCTGCGACCTTCGCGTTATTTGCACGACGCTCTAACCAACTGAGCTAATAGGCCAGATTGGTTGGTGAAGTCTATGTTCTATATATTTTCGATAGTTTCCGGACCAAGCATCCTTGATCGATCACGCCCCACGTCAGGCGCGAGCTTACCAAAGTTCCCCGGGAAGATAGCCAGTCGCGCTACCATAGAAACCGGCAAGTTGGCAACCGCATGCCGCCCACACGGCCGCAGCCGGGCGAGCTAGAACAACATTACGGTCACTTGCTGGTGGAAACCTGAAATTAATTAGTCGATGAAGAACTCCGCGCATGGAGGAAAGGGATCATTCGGTGTGAACCATCTTGGCGCGGGAGAGCTGAGCCCCCTGCATCGCGTTATTCATGAACAGAGTACACACGGCATGTTTGGACACATGGTCCCTAGTTATTTACATCCAAGATACGCCACGCTTGTACCCCTCCTCTTCCTACACAGGTCGACAACAGCAATCCGGTAGACGGCCTAGGACATCTTGGCGTGCTGGTCGCGCTGCCTTTCGACGTACTCGAAGAGGCTGCCGTCGTAGACGCGGCGCATGGCCTCCCGCGACAGGTACCCCTCCTCGACGCGCGCCAGCAGGTAGAGGATCATCCACTCCAGCTTCGCCGCGAACCTGCCATATTAGTTTCGTCACACAACAATCAGCCAACCTGATCATATCTCGACGAAGCAGCAATAATCACGTGTGGAATTCCCTGAAGCGTTGCTGTCGATCAGTGCGTGCTCTCACCATCCGTAGAAATCGAAGGCCTCACGGAACCCCTCGGTCATGGACCACAGCTCCCTGTAGGTGAGCCGGCCGGTCCGGGGACGTGCGCGCGTACTTGCTGAAGAGGTTCTCGAAATTCACCGGCATGAACCTGAGAGGAATTTTTACTCGTGCAGGTCACTCAGTGCGAAGTCATGAGGAACAGCAAACGGAGATGGCAACGCACTAGATATATACCTGCCCTCGTTGTCGTAGGTTCCAGAGTCACTCCCGTGCTTGCTCTTGTGGATGTTGTGGACGTAGATCGGGAACAACGGGTTCAGCAGCCAGCCCTGCAGTAGTCACCAACACACTTTCTTATAAAATTCCAGGTGCAAAATGTAGTCCAAGCAGTATGGCCAAGTCGGGTGGCAGTGCGCTCAGAGGCAGAGTCGGGTAGCTCGTGGTGACGTTCACGACGAGCGCGATCAGGAAGGACAGGATCGCGTTGAACCCGAGCGCGCGGGAACCTGCAGGTGCACGGTTGGATTTAGTCCGACATCGGATATTGATGATGGGAGAGCCAACTAATAAGGTGGAGGGATCCTCACCTATCGGACTAGTCTTTTGGGTTGAGGTGACCCAGGACCTTGGTTGGGGGTTCCAGTTGGACCTATGGTTTAGTACTAGGCCCAATGTGACCTGACCTGGCGCGCGGTAGGGGCTCATGGGTACGACGAGTCGGCCGCACTCTAACATCCACCACACAAGGCGTTTGAAACTACCACACAAGGCGTTTGAAACTAGTAGAAATGTGGCACGTACGTACCGGCATACGTCTCCCACGGCACCGGGCTGGGTGGGGGGGGGGCTTGACGCGAGGAGGAGCGGTGACCGACGGTGGAGGCGGTGGAAGGTGGGCAGAGAGAGAGAGACTCGGTGGAGGCGTGATTGGGAATGTGCGGTGGGGGTTGGAGTGGGTGTTTTTATATTCCTGGTGCAAGTTAGGGTTTGGATGGGATGTGGGCTGGGCTGTAGCTACGGGCCTCTTTGTAGCTCGCCGCTATTTTTAACGACGGTTCATATTAACTAGCGCCGTTACGTGTTTTTGGTGCCGTCGCTACAGTGCGGTTTTGCTATAGTGTTAATTAGTTAGCTCGGCACTGCATGCGGTTCGATCTGAACCACGAATACTACTAATACTACGTACATGGCTTGGGCACATGCTCCTCGATGTCCCCGCGGACGGGGCGCATCACGGTCACCGGCGACTGCAGCGCCACGATGGTCTGCAAATCCTTAGCCTCCGTTGGCGATAGGCCGTGCAGGGCGCCTGTCGTCTTGCCCCCGGCGTCGCTCTTCAGCACGTACCCGGCCTTGTTACTGTCGTCGTCGGCGTGACCCTTCATCATCTCCTCCACCTTGTTCCCGCCGGCCACATCGCCCTTGCCCTCCGTCACCTTCGCCGCGGCGCGGTCGCCTAGATACGGCGGCCCGCCCTGCATCCCGCACGACCCGCGGATACTTTGGCGGGCCTGCGCGGCTGCCCGCGTCGCGCCGCAGGTCTTTTCGCAGGATTACGCGGTTGCCCGTGTCGTGCCGCAATCATACTGCTAGCGTCGCCGCGCCGTTCAGTGCTTCCGAAGCAATTGCTATTGACGATCTATCCTATCAACTTCGGTTCTCTTGTGCTTTTGTAGCAAATCACTTCAAACAGCTTATGTCGTTATCGATTTCCAACATGAAAGAACAACAAATCAAGTACTGGACGAGGGGAGACGGTGAAAGTTACCTCCAAGCCGAGAGAATCGAGGCCGTCGTGATTGGTGGCCGCGCTAGTTCCTGCCGCTAATGGTTGGCTGTCGTTGGATCTTGATAAGCCACAGCATCGTGTGTCCTTGTATGGTGGGCGACGAGAAATCTGCGATGGGTGCTGACCTGCAAGGGCGTCGGCGTGGCGGCTGGCGGTGCAACAACTTGGTTCGCCGCGGAAAGTCGGAAAAGCCATGCATGGCTCGGACCATGCAACATGCAGCCACTCGATCATGCTGCTGGAGATTCGTGCACGGGCCTCACAACTGCAATACCAATCGTTTCTTGATGCAATACAACCGACTTGTATACGATTACAGTATAACGCGGGTCCCACGAAGTCACAAGAGCTGCTAGTTCGGCATCCGCGCGCCATGGGAAATCTACTCGTTCCTCTTCCCTCCGGCGGCACAGATTTCTTGTTTTCTTGCACAGATTTGATTATTGTACTACAAATTTGTTTAAGGATTTCTAAACATTTATTTCTTTCTTCATGGCAACAATTTCGGATGCGATGCTATAAGCCGAAGATTCTTTGACATTAATTGGTACTGGGAGTCTATTTTCATTGTATTATAAATAGAATTGTCTAGCCCAAGATTGGTACTTGTAACGATCGACCATCAACAACAGTAGGCTTGAGTAGAGGAAACACCTATTCCTAGCTAGCAACATCAACACCATACAAGTACACAATGACTACTATGTCACTAATCCTTAAAGTCGTGTTTTTCTCTTCAGTCTTTACCTTGCTTGGAATAGAACAAATTTGGGGCGAGTATGATTGTTACGGAGAAAAAGAACTAGTTAAGCAAAAATGCAAGATAAACATCTCAATGCGTGGCGATTATATTCATCCAGGCCATGAATGTTGTGTGGTTGTGGAAAAATCAGATATGGTTTGTGTGTGTCGTATCCTTGGAATAGATGAGGAGAGAACAATCAGTGCCGCTAAGCTCGTTCGTGTTGCACGTGATTGTGGCAAGCCACTGCCAGGTGGAGTAAACTGTGGAAGTAAGTACCTGATCTTTATAATTAATTGTCATAGAATAATTCTTGTACTGCATATTTAATTTATTGAGTAATTTATCAAGCACATATCTAGAAGAAAAATCTATTAATCATCTATGTAGTGTGTATATAAAATATGGATTTTTTTCCCTCAGCTTTTGAGCTTCCAACGCCACCACCCCCACCAAGGTCGCATCCATATAAGAGTTCATCCAAGAGAGAAACCGAAGGAGAATCATGAGCTGAAGAATAATGTGTACTGTGCTGGTTCATGCCATGTATTTATTCATGGAAAGTTAATAAAATCGATGCCATAAATTATGTGATGTGATCCATTTGTATTGTTGTTTTGAGAGACTGCTACTACTCTCCCAACAGGTATCGGGTGGTAGTGTTGTTCACCATAGTTAGTTCTTAAAAAAATAGGTTCGGTTTCAAAAAAAAAAAAATAGAAGGTCACAGTTCATTGGATATTTCATTTAAAAAAATTAAGATGCTCTCGCTAGGCAACATTAGGGTTGAAAACGGATTGGATACAGACGGATATAATTCTATTTCTCTCTCGGATCCGGAGTCCGACTGGGTAGTGTCGCATAACTATTTAATGATCCCATACTCTGTCCCATATTCTTGTTTCGAGTCCTTGCTACTGATATAGTAGTTTTTTTAAAAAATGCTGCCCTTGTGAAAAGGTGAGCATCCTTTCGTTCCTTCTAAACAATGGTCACATCTATCCAAACACACGTTACAGCGAAATGGTCGAGCGTGTCCAGATTTCGCCACCGTTGGCCACACATGCCTTTCACCGGTGGCACCTGCGCCACGAACGCTTGCCACGGCGGGTAGGCGACGCCACTGCCACAGCGAGAGGTACCTGCAGCACCAGACTGAAATGTTCAGAAAAAATTTGTTCAGTGAAAAAACGTGCAGGATCAGGCACAACGACTATGTTGGTGCTCACACTGGGGAATCAGGCGCCACGCCGGCCAATTTCTTCTGCTCGTCCAGCCACCAGCATTATCAGGAAGACGGAGCAGACATCAGCGCGGCAAAAAATAAGGTTACGCGTGATAATTAATCAAGCTCCGGTGCGTACTCTGCCCATTCGGCCGTGTACACCGGCGTGAGCTGCCAGAGCCGCTTGCTCTTCCTGGCGCGCTCCCGTCCGTGGCGAACGGCACCGCCAGCACGGCCCGCTCCGCGAGCTCCCTCAGGAGCGGCTGGCTGCTGCGAAAGGCGGAAGCGACGAATTCTGCGGGCCCGGCGACGATGACGAGCCGCGCGGTGCCCCTCAGGTCGCTGAGCGGGAACGGCCTGTTGACGTGGAGCTTGAGCCGGGACAGCCCGACGACCTGGGCGTCTTTGGCCTTGCGCTCGCGTGAGTGGAAATTTATAAAGTTTCCAATAAAAATTTTCACCTTGTAGTAAAAAAAAGTTCTCTGAAAATAAAAAACGTTCCACCTAATTGTTCCAGCAATACAGTTTCATTGTTCTAGTTGTACACTTTCATTGTTCCATCAGTATATTTTTATTTTTCCGAAAATTTGACTTGAGCAAAAGAAAAATTCCACTCAACTGAAAACTAACAAATCTGGTAAACAAAGGGTTCCAGTAGTAAAACATACTCACGTGTTTGATGTTATTTTGCAATTCACACGTTTAGCACAAAACTGATCATCTCAAGGCAATCATCTGTAGAGAAACCCAACCACAGACAACTTCTTAACTTCACTTCTGGTAGACTACAAAAGCATCGTAAAGTAACTAAATAACACAAATTTTGACATTTTGTGGGAGTGATACAAGGGAAGCTATAGCAATCCGCTTAGCGTCTTCAAAAGGTGGACTTCCTTTATATGGCCAAAATTCCTGTGATGCCTGTTGAGTTGTATCTATGGTTAAAACCTCGAGCAAAGGCGCATTTTCTATGACATATAAAAGAAACTCCACTTGTCCTCGTGCAGCTTTAAATCCTGTAATGTGTATGTTCTTCAAATAATAATATTTGCATTGGCCCAGTTCCTGCCTGCAAGGACCCACCTCTGCCAACCATAAATGGTAGCCAGTATACTGCAGAGAGAAAAATGTTAATGTGATAAACAGCTTATCATGACTATCCATGTCAATATATACATTTGGTCCCTCAAAAGTCATGCTAGGAAATAAGTTGTTAGAAGAAGGGTAAATTCAAAACTGCTTTCCTATACATTCAAGTCGTCAACAAGACAGCAATATATTTGTGAGCTGGAGCGAGTACATTAACATGTAAAAAAGATGGTACTGTATTAAAAAGAACTCCAGGAACTAGAAATTAGGATATCTGGGAACTACACCAAAGCCCTAAATGCTTCCATTAAAAAAATAGCAATTAGATTGATCTATTATGATATTCATTATGTTTTGCCGAATGTCTACCAAAAAGCACAATGATCCCATAATTTTATGTATGAATATTGAATTCTTTCATGGTATGGTTTTGTAGGACTTACAAAAAGACTTTTTTTTTCTATAAAAAAGTACTTACGAAAAGATAGCATATATATTAGGAGGTAAAGGGCTAATAAATATTGCGCAATAAAGTAACAATACTGTGTAACTTTTAGGGCATCATTCCATGGACTTTAAAAAATAGGACAATATGTAACACTTCAGAAAAATTTGAGATACTGGGAATAGAGCAAGGGCGAAAGGGAGGAAAGTGATATCAAACCTAAAGAGTGAAATGTAAAATGTCACTTACATGTACTTCCAAGTTTTCAATAAAAGGTGTGGCTCTAAGGAATGAAACTGAATAAAGAAGCCCCTCAACCTCTGTGGGGTGCATATGCATGACCAATTGTAGGTGTCTCGAGATTAGAAAACTTCCAAGGGTTGTCCCAAAGCCATTGCTTCTGAAAAAGAGAACACAAAATCTCACTGCACAATTCATAATAGATAAGTTAAAATATTAACCGCAAGGGACTTCCAGGGATTACCTCTAGAAAAAGACATCGAATACGCAATGTAAGATTTTGCATGTGCGGAATCCCAATGAGAAGTGATAAGAGGGCATGCTGAAAAACTGCATTACTGAACTCAATATATGAACTTTGCAGCTTCGAAGAGTGGCTGAGTTCCATAGGTATAAAGGCTCCTTCATATATAAGGTGTTGACGTCAAAAGTCGCCAACACACCGTTGTCCGGAGAGTCCACCGAAACCCCAGCCGACGCAGGGCCCCGTGCTCCCAACGGACCGGCTCAGCTCGCCGATTCTCGTGTACGCTGGTGCGTGCCGATGGTTTTCCCTGCAAACCAACAAAGACAATAAAAAGTGTAAAATTCCGGGTCATCGGCCCGGATAGGCCGATGTGCAGCCGTGGCCGATTCTCGCGTGAGATAGACAAAATTCGGCCATCGACGAGGAGCAGCACGGCCCATCCATTTATGTATTAAATGCCGTGCAATCGAACCGTGATACAAACGATACGAAATCGGCCGACGCTATAACATACGATCGGTGGCTAGCAGCCGATTTCGTCGGTGAGCAATCAAATCATTAAGACCTTGCAGGATGCATTATCGAATAAAATATAAACAAGGTAATTGTTAATGGGATGTAATTAATTTGATAGCAAAAGGATGGTTCAATCATCAATCGTAGCAATGAATCGGCCGATCGGGCATCCGGCCGATTCTCGCTATCGATTATAACAGATGAGTTATTAGATCTATCTAGATGGATAATGATGATCAATGAAATCATACTAATAACTCGAGTTCAAAGGCAGCTTTAACAGATTTGGCACTAATTGAACATAAAACAGCTAATGAACGTGATAAACAATCGGCTAAACACTCCGAAAGATCGAGAAGACAAGTACAACCACACAGATCTCGATCGACTCGGCCGCTCCAACAGGACAAGTCAACCGATGGCACGCGATCGGACTAGTCTAACGGCCGCGCACGCCCGCCGATTCAGGACAAGCACAATCATAAACGCCTTAACTATGAAAGTAGATCTACATCCTAGCCAATCGGCTGCATGCGCCTAGGACAAGTCAACTATCGCAAAGGCAAACACAGGACACGTCAACCGAATCCGCATGATCGAATCGGCCAAGATGTAAAAGAATTCTCATAGCGGCTATCGTGACTCGGACGACCGGATCCGAGCCAATCGGCGTTGCGAGCAAAGGTCGGGACGGGGAGGTAGGACAAGTCAAACTACCTCCACCACTAGCCCGGACCAGTGTCGACTTGACTCATCCCGGCCGATACTCACTACGACGATCAAGAACAGATCCGATCGCCGGATAACTAGCAATTAAGCCATCTAATTACGAACAATGCGCCGAGAACTAGACAACATAATTACCTTATCAAGCCAACGTATTGTCGACCGGAGCCCCGAAGATCCCCGCGCAAAACAAGTAAAGACTTGACAGAAAATTAGGGTTTGGCGATGCGCCGAAAGTTGTATTGGATGTGAATCGAGTTTACAGGTTACACCCGGGTACACATTTATACCCGGCACAAAGAATCCTACTCGGACCCTCTTTGGGCCGATTTCCTAACCGACTAGGATCTCTTTCCAAAATTAAACTATTATTTCTAATTTTACAACGTGGGCCAGGCCCATCAATATTATGCTCTTCGGTTGGCATCCGTGCACGACTCCCGGGAGGGACGCGCCTCTTACTCGTTCATGCGGCCGTCGGCCTTCGGCCCACCGGCCCTCTTTTGACCTATAGTCGCCGACAATGGGTCCCTTGGTCAAAAACCGGCGTCAACACATGTCCCCCGGTCCGGGGTATGCAACGCATGCGTCGGACCGATCTCGTTTTCTTTTATCGCGCCGGTTTTATCGCCCGTCATTCCTCCATAAAACCCGGAGCCACCCCCGGTCATTTCCCATCCGCTTCCTTTCCTTGGCCTTCATCTTTCTCTCGTTCCGGCGACCTTTTCCTCCTCGAGCCTTTTCAGCTTTTCATCGCGCCGTCGCCGTCTTTCTTCTCCGGCGACCATGAACCCCGTTGTTGCTGCCGCTGCGGCCACCGCCGCCGGCCGCGTTGCCGCCACTCACCAACGCCGTTCCGGAGGTAATGTACATTTGGGCATCCCTTTTTTCTACCTTTGCAGCTTTTTTTCTTCGCGTTCTTGTTCTTGTTCATTTTCACGCTTTATCCTCTTCCCGTTTCGCTTCTCATTTTAGCCCTATTTCTTGTTTTTAGGAGATCCGAACCAAGTCGTTATTCCGTCCAACATCCCGACTCATTTCTTCTTGGGTCCTATGGGCGATCCCGACCCCGCAGACCTCATCTCGTGCCGAAACGGACCGGGTTCCGTTTCGGCAACAGCCCCCGCTATCGGCCGAGTGGGCCAACAGCCTTCCGGCCATGGCCGACCCCCGTCGTAGGATGGCGTGATTGGTATAACCGGTATCGGCCGTCTATTTGCAAGGTTGGGCCAACATCGGCATCGCCCATGCCATCAAGTCGTCTCTCGGCCGATCACCGTAAGAATGAACCGTTGTCGGCGGCCGCTTGCTATTTCCGGTCGACGCCCGAATCGCTTCATGTTCGGCCACGGCTCGGCTACCATGACCCTATTGGATACGGTCATGTTGGCGGATCTAAACATCACGGCGGAGGCCACTCCGGATGCTGTCCGCATTAAGTCCTCCCACCGGATCAACCCTAAAGACACCAGGGGTTGGAAGGTCTATATTCGTACCTACAACAAGGGGCACGGCACGGCCGATCGCCGCGAGCATGTTGCCTTCCTCAACATGTGGCTCGACCACTTCTTCTTTGTGGGGTCGGCGTGAGCCCCACAAACAATTTTCTCGCCAATGGCCGATAGGTCGGCCGACGCCTATGCCCTTCCCATGGGCAAGTATCTTCCGGGATCGGCGTACCTCCTTCTTCACCAGGTTTCGATGGAGCTGCGCGCCGCCGATCACCAAAACCCGGGTGGCCCTTGGTGGTTTATCCAAATGTGGCTGACCCTTCATACCACCAAGGCCATCGATCCGGACCTCGACGTGCTCAACTTCCCCGGCGACTATGCCGAATCGGCCGCGCCCGTATTCAGCTCGGTGCATCTCTTTCGGGAGGCGTTATCCATGGCACCAGGGGCGGCCATGTCGGACAAGAACCCGGCGTATTGGTTCGCCGCTTTCTACAAGGGCCTCAACGACGAAAGTACGGATTGGTACCCGTACATTGATTTCTTCGAGAGGGAATATGACACTCCTTTTCCGATCGACCCAACTTTCCCAACGGCCGACGGGGATGCGGTCAAGATCTTCACCACCCGCCTCCGCCCCCGTCTCGCCGCCGACGGGACTTATTGCCGGGAGCAAGGCCTTCGCTCCTATGAGTTCTACCACCCGTCGGTAGCGGCCCGCCAACTCGGCTCGCCAGCCTGCCCCCACCTCTTCTATGTGGGGCGGATAAAGGCGCGGGCTGCCGTTGACAATGCCATTCGATGGAATTGGCTCATCGGCCGCACCGCCGATGTCGTCACCGGTGACTTGGCCGGATTTTCCCGGCGCCCGAAGTACCCGCCTTTTTGACCGTTGGTGGGGTGAGTGGAACCGGCACCTTCGCAGCCGAACACCGCTTCCTTCTTCTCCGGCCTAGTCCCGGGAGAACCTTTCGCCGAGGTACGTGTAGCTGATTTATTTTTGTAAGGCCGATTTTGTAAATGAAATCGGCCACTCCAAATGCTCATCCTTGTATCCTCTCTTTCGCCGGACTCGGAGGAGCCGCCGACCCAAAGCATCGCTGGCCGGCCGATTGCATATTTATTGCCGAGCCCAATCGTTCCGAACATCGGCTTCACCGACCGCACTCCCGCTCAAATATTTGCGGCGATGAGTCGAGGGGCGCCAACCGTCCGCAAGGCCAAAACCAAAACGGCCGCCCCCAAAAAGAGGAAGGCTAATGTGCCACCGCCGGTCGACTCAGGCCCCGAAGCGATACCGCGCGCCGCTAAAGCAGCTCGTGCGCTCGTCTCGACCCGGATTACTATAGCGAACCGTCTCCGTTGCGTCAAGTTGTTATTGCATGATCGCCGATTCTTTTCTCTTAACATGCCGTCTAATTATGAGTTCTTAGCAGGAATCGGCGGTCTCTTCTCCTCGGGCTCGACGTCAACACCCGATAGGCCGATCCGCCCGCCGACTCCTCCACCGGCCAGGACGCCGACGCCCGAAAGGCCGATTCAAACAGCTCCGAGCCCGAAGTCGTACTAAGCCAGGCCGATCCAAACCCTACGGAGAGCCCAACTCGCTCGGATCGGCTCGCGTCTCCCGAGGCCGTCGCCGAAACCGAACAAGCCGGCCGTGTGTCGCCCACGGCTTCTCCCAAAGGCACCGCCGTTGACGAAGAATCGGCCGGCCGGAGCCGCCCGCGGCCTCTCTTGAAGGTACCGCCGCCGACGAGCCGGCCGGCGCAGCGTCGCCCGATGCCGCCTCCGAGGATGTCGCCGGTGAAGGTGGATCGGCCGGCCGAGAGCCGCTTGGAACACACGAACCCGTGGGTTCAATGGCACGGCCGATGGACGTCCGACCCGATTCGCGCCGACGCTTCGCAGTGTTTGTTTTTACTATTTCTTCCTTGATTCGTCGTCGATCATTAGTTTTATCTTATTTTTCTTGGTATTTCGTGCGCTCAGCTTCCTCGTCCCGCGCCGATTTCGGTACCTACCTCCGGTCTTATCATCATGGCCGAAATCGCGCGCAGGCTTGAGGCGTCCTCGGTTGAATGCTTGGTGGCCGACGCCCACCCCATCCGGCGCGGTACTTGGAGGTCCGGACCGAGCTCCCGGATGATGTGCGCGATGCTCGCACCGCGTGGCATACATGGAGTACCGGCGATGGACTTCATCCGTGCCCGCAGCGTTTGGCTCGCCATGCGGAGCAACAAGCAAGCTGCGTTTCTCGCCGAGAGCTCCATCAAGCGTTCCGAGGAGGAGGCCCGCAAGACCCTGGAGATGCAAGAGCAACTCTCAAATCGGCAGGGTGAACTGCAGTAATCAACCAGGAGATTGCCGATTTGAGAGCAGCGCCGGCTCTCAAGGAGAAGGAGGCGGCGGCCCTAGAAGCCACCATTGCACAGCTGTCGGCTGATGTGGCGGCCCAACAGAGGACGACGGACGAAGCAATCCAAGCGGCCGACAAGATGGTCGCCGCGGCGCATGCCGATGTCGGCCCCATCGAGGATGACCTCGTTGGTCATGGCCAAACTTGACTCCATGCCGGCCCGTGCATTATCTACCGTCCAAGACCTTTTGTCCCGCGCCGAGGCCGTCGATCGTGCTTAGATGTAATAGGACTTGAACAAGATTTTGTTGTAAATATTTTGTACTAAGGGCGATATACAGTAATATCGGCCATCCGAAGACGATGTTTAAAACATCAGCTGTAACTTATTTGTCCGTGACTTCCGCGTTTTGCTTTTATATTTTTTGGCTAAGGGCGATACTCTCGCATCGGCCGTCTCAAGGCGATGTGCATCGACATCGGCCGTAGTCTCTTTTAGGCCGAACACTATGAATTAATCCAAATACTAGGATAATATTGCTTCAAATACTTCCCATTAAGTGCTCGGCCGAATTCTTCCCTCGCTAACTCTTTCAAAATATATGCATTACCCGGTGCCGATCGGCTAATCAAATAAGGTCCTTCCCAATTAGGCGACCATTTACCAAACCGATTGTCCTTCACGCCGATCGGCATCCTAAGCTTCCAGACTAAATCGCCCCTTTTAAATCTGTTTCGCACAACCTTCTTATCATAATGGCGGGCGACCCTCGCCTTATTCTCGCTTCTATCTTTTCCAATGCATCCAGCTCGATTTTATACCACGTCTTCTAATTCATCCATCATCAACCCGTGGTATTGACCGGTCGATAGCTTTTGTTGCAATTCAACCCTTCTCGGAGCCGATAGCCGTCTCCCATGGCAAGACGGCTTCGTGCCCATACACAAGCTGATACGGCGAGACTTGCATGGCCCCATGCCGTGACATACGATAAGCCCACAAAGCGTCCATCAAGTTCATGTGCCACTTACGAGGATGCTCTTGTATTTTCCGTTTGATCAACTTGATCGACTCTTATTTGCCGCTTCAGCTTGACCATTGGCTCGGGCATAATATGGCGATGAATTAATCAATTTAATCCCCATCTCTTCAACAAAAGATTGAAATTCGTCCGACGTGAATACCGATCCTTGATCCGTCGTGATCGTTTCTCGGAATGCCAAATCTATGAATGATATGCTCCTTAACAAACATTATCACGTCGACCGTCGAGACTTTGCGATAGGGTGCCGCTTCAACCCACTTTGTAAAGTAATCTGTAGCTACCAATATGTATTGATCTCCTTTGCTTGATGCTCGGATTTATCCGGCCGATCATATCCATGGCCCAGCCTTCGAACGGCCAAGGTTTGATCACCGGATTCATGGCCGACGCAGTGCCCTCTCGTATAGGCCCGAATTTCTCGGCAATCTTGGCAATTTTTATAATATTTGAAACAATCGGTCAACATTGTCTGCCAGTAATAACCAGCTCGCCTTAGCAGCCACTTCATTTTATGGGCCGATTGATGCGTTCCGCAAATCCCATCATGTACTTCGCTCATTACCACTTTGGCTTCGGTGTCATTAATACATTTGAGAAGCACCCCATCAATTGTCTTGAAAAATAATTGATCATCTAACAGAACATATTTCAAGACTTTATATCGTATCTTCTTATCCGTAGGTTGGGATGGATTGCTCAAAAATTTCGAATTTCCGTACGCCAATCGGCCTCTTCAATATCAGCTATTTCCAAGCTGTTTTCGGCGAGCCGATATCCGGATGCTAGTTGAGCCAAGTTATTTGCTTCAAGTTCTGCTCTCTTGGTATATGACCGATTTTAACACACTTGAATCTTTTCATTAACTTCTGGCACTTTCTATGATATTGCAACAATATTTCATCTTTACACTCATACTCATCGGCCAACTGACTCACGACCAACAAGGAATCGCCGAAAATTTCCACAAAATCAGCCCCGACATCGATGAGTAGTTCCAGTCCTTTTAACATCGCTTCATATTCGACTTGGTTGTTGGTGTGCGCCTCTACCGTAATAGAATATCCACGTATTGCCCCCGAGGCGACACAACAACCAAGCCGATTCCACTTCCTTGCTTGCAAATTGACCCATCAAAGAACACCGTCCATGGCACCGGTTCAACGCATTTGGCCGAGTGTTCACCGTGTTGCACTATTAAATCGGCCAATACTTGTGCTTTCACCGCTTTGGCTGATTCATAGCCTAGATCAAACTCCGCGATTGCCAACATCCATTTGCCCAACCGACCTGTGGGGACCGGGGCCGATAGCATATATTTTACGACATTGACCTGGCAAACCACAAGTACACTCCTCGGCTAACGTATAATGCCTTAGTTTTGTGCATGAAAAATACGTGACAGAGACATAGCCTTTCCACCTCTGGATACCGTGTTTCTGCATCAATTAATTTACGGCCGAGATAGAATATGACCCGCTCTCTTCCCTCCCGTTCTTGAGTCAATGCAGAGCCGATGCACCTATCATCTCGCCGATAAATATAACTTAAAGGGTGTGCCCGACTTTGGCGGAACCATCACTAGCGGGGACACCAAATATTTCTTGATATCTTCTAAAGCCCTTTGATGGATCGGCTCCTACCGAAATTCTTGATCGACCTTGAGTTTTAATAGTGGCGTAAATACGTCAAGTCGACTGCACAAATTTGAGATAAATCGCCTAATAAAATTAATCTTGCCGATCGTGGACCGGAGCTTTGTCTTGTTCGTCTGCGGTTCCAGCCTTTCCGATAGAATCAATACTCTTGGGGCCGATTTCAATTCCCTTTTCATGTACAATAAACCCTAGAAATTGTCCAACTGAGACACCAAAAGCACACTTGAGCGGGTTCATCTTCAATCCGTATTGCCTTGTCCTCTTCAACACTTCTCCGAGATCAGCCACATGACTTTCTGCCGATTTTGATTTCACCATGACATCATCAATATAAATTTCCACCAATCGGCCGATCAAATCGTGATATATAAAATTCATGGCTCTCTCGATATGTGGCACCAGCATTTTTAGGCCGAAGGTCATGACAACCCACTCATATAGTCCCAACGCTCCGGGCATCCGAACGCTCGTCTTCGATATATCCTCTTCGGCCATAAAAATCTGATTGTACCCAGCATTTCCATCCATAAAGCTCAAAATTTTGTTGCCGGCGGCTGCATCAACTAACAAGTCGGCGTTTGGCATTGGGTACTCATCTTTCGGAGTCGCCTTATTCAAATTCCTCGAAGTCGATGCGACCCGCATCTTTCCATTTTTCTTTTCCACCGCACAATACCGGAAACCCACTCGCATATCGGCATGGCCTAATGAAGCCGGCTTCATATAATCTCGATAATCTCTTCTTTGACGGCTTCATAATACTTAGGGTCAATTTTCCGAGCCCCCGCTTATACGGCCGATATCCAGGTTTGGTGGGCAGCCGATGTTCAACGATCGATCGGCCGAGTCCAGGCATCTCGCTATAATCCCAAGCAAAACAATCTTTATATTCTTTCAATAAGGCCACCAATTCATCTCTTACTTCTTTACACAATTTATTGCTAATATATGTCGGCCGAGGCTTGTCTCCATCCCCTATATCTATCTCTTCTAACTCGTCGGCCGACACAAAACCGTGGCCTAATTTCCCGTCTTCCGGTTCGTTAATCGGCCGATCCATCATATCCCCAATGCGAGTGTCGATCGGCCGATTGTCCGTCAATTCTCCCGTGGGGCCCATCGAGCAGCCTGGGGTACCCGACCCCCGGTCACAATAACTCCGTCGTCGGTGATGTTTACGGCTTCCGCATCCCAATATGTGCCCGAGAAACAAGGCAGGCTCTCCGGACCAAGCAAACTCGAAATCGGCGGTCGCGATGGTTGCGTACTTATCGGCCCGCACGATTTCGACCTTGTTGCCGACCCATTGAATCAAGCACCGGTGCATGGTTGATGGGATGCAACAGCTTGGCATGAATCCAGCCTCTCCCCAACAAAGTTGTGTATGCACCTTTCCCGTCAATGATGAAAAATGTGGCGGGTATGGTTTTGCTGCCCACGATGATCTCCATTATTGCGGCCCCACGCACATCTTGGCTTCTCCCGCTATAATCCTTGAGCGTCGATTAGCCCTCATCATTTCTTCTCGGCGTCTTCCCGAGCTTGCGTATGTAGTAATCGGCATGATATTGACCGCTGCTCCTCCGTCGACCAACATTTTCCTCATCGGCGACCCATTGATGTAGCCGCTAATGTACAATGCCTTGAGATGCAAATGATCGGAGTCGATCGGCTTATCAAATACCGCCGATTCCGGCGTCCACAGCACTTCTCAAGTCTCCCCAACCGGTTCTTCCTCGGCCGAACTTTCATCGACCGATTCATCCTCTACGGTCGATCCGACAATCCCGGGCATCAAGGATATCATATTCACCGCGGCTTCAGCTCCGACCACCCGAGATCGCACTTTGGGCCTCCACTCCCTTTTGGGCCCGGACTCATCATCTTGGTCATCTCTGTAATATCGTTCTACCCTTAATTTCTCGACGACGCATTCTTTGGAGCCTCCTCTTCCGGGTTTTATTGAGCAAACCACCGGGGCACCACTGTTCTTCGTTCTTGGTTTGATCGCCTTTCGAATCTTCATGGTATTGCCGATCAAACTCTTCTTCATCGTTGATTAGCCCCAACCGATCGTGAACGGAGGTTCTCTTTGGCACTCGCGTATCCGTAATCATGGCCGATCGCTTCTTCGGGAGCCGATTGTCGTGATTCGTAGTTGCGACTAATCGGCCGTCCTCGGGAACTTGATGACCCGCCATCACGACATTCTTTACGGCCAATGCACTCGGGCAGTTCTCGATAGATGGAAGCTTCATGTTTTGGTCCCAAGCAGATCGAAAGAAAGGACAAGCCCAGTGTGGGTCAAAATCTTCTCGCCGATCACGTCTTGTCTCGTATTGCCGACTTTGGTCGATAGATTCCTCGTTCTCGTGCCACCCGAGCTCTTTCTTCCTCTCTCTCTTCTTCTCATATCGGCGTATGAAACCAGCCGATCCACCGCCGATGGTGTTGACGTACATCGTATTAGCCGGAAAGGGTGCCCATCAACTTTCATTTTCTTCTTTACATCACCGCTCGCAATACCCCATCGTCAATCGCCCTCTCGGATTTCATCTCTCATGGCATAACAATCAACGGTGTTATGATGCGAATTTCCATGCCACTTGCACCACTTAGCCATTTTCTTCAATTCTTCCGGCGTAGGAATTTTGTGATGAGGGGAAAGTCGGATCTTCTTTTCCCGCAGCAGCTGATCAAATATCTCGTCGGCCTTAGATAAATCAAAATCATATTTTTTTCTCCTTAGGTTTGACATGCGGAGAAAATATCGGTCGTTTGTTATTAGTCCACTCAACCGCATTAATTTCCTCTTCATCATCCTCATTGTCGAAATCGGCATATGCCGTCTCGATACCGCCGATTCCTCGGTGAGCCGGAGATTCTCTTCTCGGCCGATCGCCTCTACGGGTCACTGTGCCAGCCCATCAAACTCATGTGGGGTAAACTTTTCTTTGATATTAGAGAATAGCCCCGCATAAGCGATTTCGGCCACCGTTGCTCGTCAGGTTCGGATTGTAGCATCGTCCCTCGTAGTCCCGAACCTCTCGTATATAATCGGCCACCGATTCCCAGCTTTCTGTTTCACCGCCATTAAATCGGACAAACTAAGCTCGGTAATGCCCGTGAAGAAGTACGAGTGAAACCTTTTCTCCGGATCGGCCCAATTCGAATAGAACCAGAGCGATAGCGAAGCAAACCATGAAAAGGCGGATCCGTACAATGACAAGTGGGAATAGCCTAACCCGCAAAGCCTTCCCGAGTAGACGCCTCACCAAGCCGTGCGTCATATCGGCCGATGTGCTCCATAGTTGATGTATTATCTTGCCCGTAAAACTTGGAGAACTCAGGAATTTTGTACTTATTGGGTAAAGCCACGGAATCCATCCAATCGTGGTAAGGTCGCCGATACAATGCACTTTTCTCCTTAGGCTTCAAATCGAACCGATCTTTCATCATATCGGCGATCTTAGTCATGAGGCTACTCATATCATTGGGTTCAGCAGCTTGCCGATCCGGTTCCCGTCATATAAGCTCGTGTTAGGCTGTCCCCCGCTCGGGTGTACCGACCGACCGTTTCCGAAATCCCAGTGCCGTAGTCGGGAACAAGAATCACGTGAGCGATTCCATAATTCATGGCCGATTGGATCGGCCGTCCGACTCATGAATCCTTGTCCCCCACCCGATGCAGTCGGTCATGGAATACCGGATATCGGCCGTACTATAGTGGGTGAGTTCTCAATTCTACTCGGGCCGGTATTTGGTACGTAGAAGAAATTGGGCTGCCGTGCCATCTCGCGGAGCCGCTGCAACATTGGTTGCTGCCCCCGACTCGAAGTCGGCGGTTGTACATCTTGTTTATCGCCCTTTTCCGTCACCGACTTCTTGGGGTCACTATCATCTTCTTTGCCCGGCTGGGTTGTACCGGTACTTGCGTTTGCATCATCCTTGCCAGGCCATAGATGAGGTGGCATGCCGTATAGGGGCTGAAACCCCGCCGGCGATGTGGTATTCGGAGGCCGATTCCCCGAATCGGCCGTACAGAGCGCCAAAAGGCCGAGTGTATGCAGGTCCGTAATATCCTTCGATGAACGATCCGCCATCAACCGTGTCCTTGATCAAATTCCCGATGGTGTTGGTCAACACGCCCGATTGATTGATTAGGGCCCGATGAACGGACGAGTTGACCATGTCATCGAGTTGGTTGGCATCCGGCAGCTCTCGGGCTTTGATTTGGTCTAGTTCTTCCGATGCGTAATCC
This sequence comes from Chloris gayana, assembly GCA_031894775.1. Taxonomy (NCBI): domain Eukaryota; kingdom Viridiplantae; phylum Streptophyta; class Magnoliopsida; order Poales; family Poaceae; genus Chloris; species Chloris gayana. The sequence goes on along the minus strand of JAUNZO010005211.1, from coordinate 4,085 downwards.
GAGGGATGTCTCCTTTTGTGGCCACTCGCCACGTGTCACTTTCAGTGGCTTGAAAGTACTTTTTCATTGCTTCGGCCAGGTATTCCCGGTACCGCAGCTTTTGTTCTGTCGTCATCTTTCCCCAGTGCCGAAACCTCGTTGTCATCGTAAACTTCTCCATGCCCTTTGCCATCCGTCCCGAGAGGAACCGGAACAAAAATCGGCCGATTTTCAGCATCAACCATTGGTGTTCCGTCCTCCCCGACGACTCGCATGTACGACATCTTGATCTTGGTTGCTTCGGTCCCACCGGGCGTGCCAAAAGTATGTTGACGTCAAAAGTCGCCAACACACCGTTGTCCGGAGAGTCCACCGAAACCCCGACCGACGCAGGGCCCCGTGCTCCCAACGGACCGGCTCAGCTCGCCGATTCTCGTGTGCGCCGGTGCGTGCCGGATGGTTTTCCCGCAAACCAACAAAGACAATAAAAAGTGTAAAATTCCGGTCATCGGCCCGGATAGGCCGATGTGCAGCCGTGGCCGATTCTCGCGTGAGATAGACAAAATTCGGCCATCGACAGGAGCAGCACGGCCCATCCATTTATGTATTAAATGCCAGGCAATCGAATCGTGATACAAACGATACGAAATCGGCCGACGCTATAACATACGATCGGTGGCTAGCAGCCGATTTCGTCGGTGAGCAATCAAATCATTAAGACCTTGCAGGATGCATTATCGAATAAAATATAAACAAGGTAATTGTTAATGGGATGTAATTAATTTGATAGCAAAAGGATGGTTCAATCATCAATCGTAGCAATGAATCGGCCGATCGGGCATCCGGCCGATTCTCGCTATCGATTATAACAGTGAGTTATTAGATCTACCTAGATGGGTAATGATGATCAATGAAATCATACTAATAACTCAGGTTCAAAGGCAGCTTTAACAGATTTGGCACTAATTGAACATAAAACAGCTAATGAACGTGATAAACAATCGGCTAAACACTCCGAAAGATCAGCAAGACAAGTACAACCACACAGATCTCGAATCGACTCGATCGCTCCAACAGACAAGTCAACCGATGGCACGCGATCGGACCAGATCTAACGACCGCGCACGCCCGACCGATTCAGGACAAGCACAATCATAAACGCCTTAACTATGAAAGTAGATCTACATCCTAGCCAATCGGCTGCATGCGCCTAGGACAAGTCAACTATCGCAAAGGCAAACACAGGACACGTCAACCGAATCCGCACAATCGAATCGGCCAAGATGTAAAAGAATTCTCATAGCGGCTATCGTGACTCGGACGACCAGATCCGAGCCAATCGGCGTTGCGAGCAAAGGTCGGGACGGGGAGGTAGGACAAGTCAAACTACCTCCACCACTAGCCCGACCAGGTCGACTTGACTCATCCCGCCGATACTCACTACGACGATCAAGAACAGATCCGATCGCCGGATAACTAGCAATTAAGCCATCTAATTACGAACAATGCGCCGAGAACTAGATAACATAATTACCTTATCAAGCCAACGTATTGTCGACCGGAGCCCCGAAGATCCCCGCGCGAAAACAAGAAAGACTTGACAGAAAATTAGGGTTTGGCGATGCGCCGAAAGTTGTATTGGATGTGAATCGAGTTTACAGTGTTACACCTGGGTACACATTTATACCCGGCACAAAGAATCCTACTCGGACCCTCTTTGGGCCGATTTCCTAACCGACTAGGATCTCTTTCCAAAATTAAACTATTATTTCTAATTTTACAACGTGGGTCAGGCCCATCAATATTATGCTCTTCGGTTGGCATCCGTGCACGACTCCCGGAGGGACGCGCCTCTTACTCGTTCATGCGGCCGTCGGCCTTCGGCCTACCGGCCCTCTTTTGACCTATAGTCGCCGACAATGGGTCCCTTGGTCAAAAACCGGCGTCAACATAAGGGTGGCAAGATTAACAAGCATGGAATTTTATCTTAGTAATTCTGCACCACTCGATGTGCAAGTACTGGAGATGGGATAGTGAACCATCCACCAATAGTTCATCATCGAGATGACATCTGTCTAACCGTAACCACTCAATATTGCAGCAATTGGACAACACATATTCAAGATCCTTTCTACCAACATGGAGAAATTGTATATAAAGCTTTCTTAGATTTGGGAAACCCGTGAACCGAGAAGGTGGTTTCAGAGATACAAAGCTTAGCTGCAACCGTTGAAGACGTGATGTGCTATCATTGTCTAAAAGTTTGAAAGGAAACACATAACGTTCATCGTCTTCCCCAAAACATTCGGGCTTTAGATCCAAAGTTAGGTTCTTAGTCCGCGATGACACAGCAAAAGAAACCCAGTTATTGATATGATGAACAAGTAGTTTGTCAAGGAAATCAATCCTAATTTCTAATGTTTCAACCACAATGCCATGGTGTTTTTGCAGAACAGCATTAACCTCATGGATGAATTTCCCCATGTGTTGCTGCAAATCATCCCTGTCACATTTGCATACTGCAACACCATCAAACGTTAATCTGGGGCATGCCGACCACATGCATCTCCACCTACTTGACAATACTCTAGTCCTTGCAAACTCCGATGATGCGAGTTTCGACACCATTCTGTACAGGACGTCCTGCAGTTATCATATCCATAGATGGACCCAAAGTTTAGAAATATTATGCGCCGTAAACAACCCCTCCAACCACTACACGTACACACACAAACATCAAACCCAAACAGACACTCACACGAAAAGGAAGGAAACAAAAGAAAACTTGAACTTACCCGTGGAAGATCCTCAAAATGAATAGGTACTGCAGTGTTGCAGATTGTTTCAGGACGAGAATGTTCTGATCTTGTTTCTTGGGTTGTTGGATTATTTGTCATTTGAACACTGCCGTGGCACAAATAAAATAGTACTAAGTGAGCAGACAAAGAAATAGCCGAGGAACATACCAAATAGTCACGGAAAAGAAATAAATAAAGAAAAGCGGAACAGAGCACATGGGCCAAGACTCGCATGCTAGGCGCTTTCTAGGTGCGAATTCGGCATAGATAGACGAATGAAGAATGCAAATGTACTTATAGAAGAATGAAGAATGCAAATGTACTTTGTATCCGGTGTCGCCTATTCCCCTCGAGTTCAAGAGGAGAACAGAGTAGCCGACTCGTGAGACCCAAATCCGAGCGAAGAGGGGGATTAGACAAAGAGACGCTTGATCCTAACAAGGCGAAGCCACAATCAAGAGCGACCAATCGCCCTCGCCGAATCGCCGTCCAGCCGCCGGGCCATCCTTCTTCCCGGATTTCTGTGCCGGAGGGGAAGAAGAAGCACCCTAAAGCCCAAATATCCGAAGCTAACCTCGGTAGCTTATCGACTCGTCGGTCGTCGGTCTACGAGATCTCCTCGGCGGCCGATGGCATCCAGCTCGCCCGATCGATTCGCAAGGAAGGAGGCGATATATTGTTGTGGCAGTAGTTACGTGCATAATCAACTGTAACTACAATCACTCGGAGATGAGGGAAGGAAAGGAAACGAACCTCGGGAAAATCGTGGCTCGATCCGGCGGCGAGCTCTCGCCGGAGTCGATCCGCCGCCTTGCTTAGTCCGTCGGTAGCGTCGTGAGGAAGGGCTCGGGCGATTTTCACGTTTCGGCTTTTGGCTGCGAAGATTTAACTTTCGATGGAAAAGGGATGACGTACTATTTTCCGTAACGAAAAGGTATGACGTGCTAATAACGGGACAGATCACATGAATCGTACGCGGTCGCGATTTCCGAGTCGGAAACTCAGGCTACGACCGGCCGTGTGGTCGTATAATTCCGACAGCAAACGACGAATTTCCAGCTTCCTCTCCCTCCCAAAACAAATCAAAACAAGATGAAAAAGAAACAAACAAATTCTAAGTAGATTTCAGAAAGTTTTAAGTAAACTTTCAGAATATTTTAAGTCAATTTTCAAAAGTTCAAGTCGATATTCGAAAGTTTCAAACCAACTTTCAAAAATGCCAATATGATTTTCACCTTCTTCTTCTCGGCAACGACGATGCCGGCGCCGCTTCGATTGTGCACACGTACATATGCTACAACTTAGAGC
>JAUNZO010005210.1:0-109291 GCA_031894775.1 Chloris gayana | reverse complement strand
TGTCGGTGTAGGGGGATCGGGGTCCCCCTAACCGGGCATGGGCTGTTTCCGGCCCACGGACGAAGACGGCGGCTGCGGGATGAGGAAGTCCACAAGGCCCACGAAGCCCACGAGGCCCGTGAAGGCCGGAGGAGCGGGAGCGTCGGGAGGGAGGAAGCTTCCCGGTAGCTTCCTCCGGCGCCCCAACCACCCGGAGTTAATGCGGCACTCAAGTGCTCGCGGCGGCGTCGCAGCCCGACAGGACGTGCGCGCGTCTTCCCCATGCGCCGCGTCTCGGGAAGCCGCGCTGCTACAGCGCCGGGAGGGCTCGTAGCCAATAGAATGGAAGAGGCTTGGAGCCCAAATCGAGAAAAAGAGATCGCAACGGATTTTGTCGGGATCATGTCGGGATATCCCAGGAAGGACCGGACCCCCACCGGGCGTCCGGGTACCCCTCCGGGTACTTGTACAGTACTTCTCTCCTTACCCTATAAAAGGAGGGGGTACTCCCATGTAAGAGACGGACAACATTCGAATACACACACACGAGCAGGACGTAGGGTATTACGCATCCATTGCGGCCCGAACCTCGGGTAGATCCTTCGTATTCTTGCTCGCTTGAATCATCTCGCGCTAAGCACGAGTAAATCCGTCCTTCCCGAGCCTATCCGAAGGGAGCCTTGACAGGCCCCCATTTGGAGGTGTGCTCACACACCGACATTTAGCGCGCCGGTAGGGGAAGGTCGTAGATTTCGCCGTGCACCGAAGACCTACCGCACGGTCATGGAGAGATCCTCGGAGACGCCGCGAACGGCGGACGGCGTCTTCGGTCGAGGCGTCCACGGGGCGTCGACACCGCAACCGTCGCCGCGCGGGCGTTCCGGCCCCGGCGACCGTGCCGGCAGCTGCGGCAGCTGGACATGCGACGGGGAACCAGCCCGCCGTCGACCGCGGCGCCCGAGCTGCCACGCCGCCGGCGTCCGAGCGCGCCACCGCTCGTCGCCTCTTCCAGGAGGAAGAAGGGGACGACCCCTTAACCGCCGTGAAGACCATGCTCAACAACCCGCCGGCGGGGCTGGCGGGAGGAGAGCAAGCGAAGGAGTGGCTCACCGGTGTAGGCCGGCTCCTCGACACGGCGCAAGCTAGGCGCCGGGCGGGCTCGTCCCGCCAACCGCCGCCACCACCGCCGGTCGACGGTAACCGCCGCGCCAACCGGGCACGGGACACACGCCCACCGGCGGCTTCGCTCACCGTCCACTCACCGCAAGGACGGGGCCACCGCGACCTGCGCAACGACCTCAACAAACGTCGCCGCGAGGGAGAAGACGCTCGGGTCGGCATCGAGCGCTCGCGCGAGCGTGAGCGTGAGCGCGAGCGGTCCTCCGCCCACGACGACGACGGCACGGAGGCGGAGTCGTCTCCCGAACGCCGCCCAAGCGCAAGACCCGGAGCTCGACCCTTCCTTCCTCGGGGCCGTGCCGCCCTCTCGACGCGCTGCGCGCGGGTCACGTGGCCCAACAAGTTCCGTCCGGACCTTCCCGAGAGGTACGATGGCACCGCCCCTCCGACGAGTTCCTGCAGATATACTCCACCGCCGTCAAGGCGGCCGGCGGTACCGAAGACATCATGGCCAACTACTTCCATCCGGCCCTCAAGGACTCGGCCCGGTCATGGTTCATGAACCCGGCGCCGGAGTCCATTAGCTCGTGGCGCGGCTCTGTGCCGGAGGTCATGGCCAACTTCCAGGGAACATCGAAGCGTCCGGGGAGCCGGATCGACCTTGACCGCATCGTCCGGAAGCCGGGCGAGACGCTGCGGGCCTTCATGCAGCGCTTCGGTCAAGTCCGCAACACCATCCCACGCGTCGACCCCGCCCGCGTGGTCTCCGCCTCTCCGTCACGGCGTCCGGGACAAGGACATCCTGGGCGAGCTGGGCGTGCACCGGCCGGAGACGGTCACCGACCTCTTCCAGCTGGCCGATAGGTGCGCCCGCCGCCGGAAGCCCGGGCATGGCACGACCCTCCGACTCGGGCGGACCCGGTGCCGCCTCTCCCAAGCCCGAGGGCGCCCCTCCAAGAAGCGGAAGAAGAACCTTGCGCGCAAGCGTAGGGCGGAAGAGGTGGCCGCGGCCGGAGGCCCGTCCCCCGGGGGCGCGGCGACCACCTCCCGCGGGTGCGGCAAGTCGCCGGCTAAATCCCCGGGTACATTCGCGTGCTACTTCTACCGCACCAACGACCATGACCAGTCGGAGTGCCGCTACATCCAGGCGAGTATTAAGCGGCGCGACGAGCGGCGGGCGGCCGAGAAGGCCGAGAAGGAGAAGGAAGGGGAGAAAGAAGAAGTCGAGGCGTACCGGAGCGCGGACGACTCCATCGCCGTGATCAGCGGGGGCTCCTCGAGCTTCACGTCCAAGGGCGAGGCCAAGCGCTTCCGCCGCGAGGTCCTCGCGATCACCGAGGGCAAGGCCACGGCTCCCCTGCCGAGGTGGGCGGACGTCCCCATCACCTTCGACAAGAGCGACATGGTGGGCCCCGACAATACCAAGGGAAAGATCCCTCCGGTCGTGTCGCCCACCATCTCGCAACAAGAAGGTGGGGCGCACCCTCATCGATGGAGGCGCGAGCCTCAACCTCATCACCCCGAAGGTCTACGACTCTCTGCGGTGGGCGCGCGCCGACCTGCAGCCCTCCCGCCCTTTCTCCGGCGTGCTTCCGGGTAGCTCCCGCCCCCGGGCAGGATCGAGCTCCCGGTTACCTTCGGCACCCGGAGCAACTTCCGCACGGAGAAGCTCCTCTTCGACGTGGCCGACATCGGCCTCCCCTACAACGCCATCATTGGGAGACCCGGCATAAACCAGTTCATGGCCATACCGCACCACGCGTACCTTACGCCGAAGATGCCGGGTCCCAAGGGCGTCATCGTGGAGAGAGCGGACGCCGTCAAGGCGGTGGCCTCGCCTCGAGGACATCTTGGCGGCCGAGATGGCAGCCGACGAGAGCTCTAACGGGAAGAGGGCACATAGTGCCCTAGAGAAGCCTGCCGCACCATCCGACGCCGTCGGTGTGTGAGTACATCTCCAAATGGGGGCCTGTCAAGACTCCCTTCGGATAGGCTCGGGGAAGGACGGATTTGCTCGTGCTTAGCGCGGATGATTCAAGCAAGCAAGAACACGGAGGAATTACCCGAGTTCGGGCCGCAATGGTTGCGTAATACCCTACGTCCCGCTTATGTGTGTGTATATTCGAATGTTGTCTCTCCCTTACATGGGAGTCCCCCTCCTTTTATAGGGTAAGGAGAGAAGCACCGTACAAGTACCGGGGGTACCCGGACGCCGGTGGGGGTCCGGCCCTTCCCGGGATATCCCGACACGATCCCGATAAAATCCGTTGCGATCTCTTTCCCTCGGTTCGTGCTCCGGGTCTTTTCCATCCTATTGGTCGAGAGCCCTCCCGGCGCCGTAGCAGCGCGGCTTCCCGAGACGCGGCGCACGTCCGGTCGGGCTGCGACGTCGCCGCGAGCTCTTGAGTGCCGCATTAACTCCGGGTGGTTGGGGCGCCGGAGGAAGCTACCGGGAAGCTTCGTCTCCCCGACGCTCCCGCTCCTCCGGCCTTCATGGGCCTCATGGGCTTCGTGAGTCTTGAGGACTTCCTCATCCGCGGCCGCCGTCTTCGTCCGTGGGCCGGAAACAGCCCACGCCCGGTTAGGGGACCCCGATCCCCCTACACCGACAGAGCCCCCGGCCCGGCCGCCGACCCGCGGGGTCGGAGCAGGGATTGGGGCCACCCGTCGGTGCCCGGCGCCGTCCGGGTTACTCCGAGGCGCGGCTCTCAAGGGGTGGTGCCGCTTGGGTTGCCGAGGCACGACTGCCCCGAGACGTCGCGTCGCTTCGGTTCGCGCGCGGTGGGCCCGCCCGGCGCCTATGCTTAAGTACGGGGACGGCCGGCTGCCCGCAGCACGTCTCCCACTTCGCCTTTCGCCTCCTCAACTTCCGTCTCGCTGCCGCGCGCCCTTCGTTTTCTTCTCCGCCGATCCGCGCCGCCGCTTTCGCCGCCGTCGTCCCTCGCTGCTAGGATGGCCCGCGGAAAGTCCCCCGCCGCGGTGGTTCGCGCACGCGCTCGCCGTCGGTGGATGCGCCGCCAACGGTGCAGTTGCCCGACGCTCGGGTCGAGATGACGCGGCTGTCGCCATTCCTTCCGGTGGATGGTGATAAGGCCGTTCGCGTTGGGGGCCCTTGCCGCCGCCGATCGGAGGACCGGAAATCCTTCACTTCTTGTCTTTCATCGTCGCCGGCGCCGTTCCCCCGCCTTCTCCGACTTCTTCCCGGAGGTGCTTCGGCGTACGGGATCCGCATGGCACACCTTACGCCGAATGCGGTCGCGGCGCCGGCCGTGTTCGCTCATCCGTGCGAAGGATTCGTGGGGGTGCAGCCGTGCTTCCCCATCTTCCAACGCTACTTCAAGATGACGCTCACCAACGCCGCGGAGGTGATCGGATACGTCCGGCCGACCGTCCGGCCGACAGCGGGTACATCGAGTACTCGCCTAGCAGCAAGGTGGAGGGGTGGAAGAAGGCCTGGTTCGTAGTGCCGTACGAGAAGGACTTCCGCCGCCTCCGTGTCCCGCCGGTCCCGGCCCAACACTTGGCCGTCCGGGATGTCGTGCCCCGTCTTCCCGATGGCATGATGCCGCTGGTCGACCGGATCGCGGCGCTCGCCGCGGCCGGCCCGACTTCGCGCGGAGTAGCACGACTTCCTCGAGCGCAACATCGCGTCCCTTCGCCGGAGGTCGGTCCCGTCATGGCTGTACCGGGACTTCAACCTCGCCGGCCGCACTCGTACGGGGGCGGGCTCGGATCTGCCCGAAGCCTCGAGCGGTTCGCCTACTCCACGTTGACCGGGAAGAAGTGGCCCGCCTCCTTCGTGTACCCGGAGGGTGCCGAGCCTCTTCATCGGTCGCCGAACAAGCGCGCCATCCTCGACAAAGCATGCCCCGACCGGGACCGCTCGGGTTCCTTGATGCGGTCCCGGCTCCTACTCCCGGCCTCCGGTACCCGGAGTCACACCTTCTTCCGACCCGCGCGCGCGGCCACCCCCGGGGTGCCTCCGGAGCTCCGGTGGTAGCCCCGGCGCTGCGAGGCCGGCCCCGAGTGCGCGGGACAAGGGCAAGGGGAAAAGGTCTCCGTCGCCCCCTCCTCCGATTCCTCCGGCCCGCCCGCTTTCCACGGAAGCGGGCCCGGCAGGCTTCGCCGGCACCGGTGACGGGGCCGCTCCACGGAAGCTTCTCTCCGTGTTTTGCTTAAGTCGCGCGCTTGGCACGCCGTGTTTTGTTCTCACCTTGTGCCGACGGCTGCAAAACGTGTTCGATTTGCTTTGTTCGTAGGAGCGTCCGGATTGAGCCGGACCCGACCTGGTCCCCCGAACCCTAAGGTCTCCGGTGCCCCGCGCTGAATCCGGACGTCGGTCCCGTTGCCGCTGCGGCTCCAGCGGCCGGAGCGGAGGCCCCCGAAGAGACGGCCGCGGGTGCCCTCGAAGAGACGGCCGCGGGTGCCCCCGAGGAGGAAGTCGCGGACTCTCCCACGAGGTGGCCGCGGGTGCCGTCGAAGAGGGAGTCGCGGACACTCCCGAGGAGGTGGCCGCGGGTGTCACCGAAGAGGGGGCCGCGGGTGCCTCCGCCGGAGTTGACCTTGGCCGGGTGTCGCCTCCTCCGGCCGGGAATGTGCCGGTGCTTTCTCAATCGGCGCCGCCGGCGTCCGTCACGGTCTTCCACTCCTCGGCCGGGTGCCGGCGCCGCCGGTCCTATAGTGCTCGGAGGGGAACGATTCCCCTCCGCGCGTCCGGTCGGAGCCGGGAGCGGTGGTCGGCGGAGATACTTCGTCGACCGCTGCCGCCGGTAGGGGCCGTGGGCGCGCCGGACGCGGCCGGAGCGCATCGCCTCTCGAGTCGCTCGGCGGCTCGGGAAGCCACAAGATTGGCGATGTGCTCGGGGAGGTCACCCGGTCGCTCCTTGCCATGAAGGCGGCCGTGGAGGAGACGGATGCGTCCCTAGAGGATCGTGAGGCCGCGGTGGCTGAACAGGAGGCGGAGGTTGCGGAGGCCCGGAGAGCCCCGGAGACAGCGGTGAAGCTGGCCCAGCAGCAGCATCGGCGCCGCATGGAGGAAGTCCGAGTGAGTTGGACCAAGCTACCGGCGTCGCCGATCAAGCCGCCGAGATGCCGCGGGACGCGGAGACGAAGCTCCGCGCCGTCTTGGAGCGGGAGCGTGCCGCGCAGCCTCCGCGGCGCGCAGCCGGAGGAGGCGGAGGCCGACATGGCGCTCGCGAGGCGGCCGTGAGACGCCGCGAGGCGACCGCGGCGGCTCGTGAGGAGGAGCCGAAGGAGCGCGTCGGTGCGCTTGCACTCCGGGAGGCGGCGCCGGGCGAACGGGAGCGGGCTGTCGGAGCGGCCGAGGCGAAGCTCCGGCGCTTCGGCCGACTTCGTGGCCTCCCAAGAGGTGGGGCCGAGGCAGCGCGAGGACGCCCTCGCCACCCGGAAGAGCAGGTCCGGCTTCGTGAAAACGAGGCCGCCGTTCGCAGGGAGGCCTTGGAGACGGAGGCGGCCCGTCTTGCCCGGGCCGAGGAGCAGGTCCGCGGTATCGCCGGTGCGTTGGCGCATCGTGTGCGCGAGGAGACTCTCGCCGAGGCCCGGAAGGACTTCGCCGTCGAGCTCAAGGCGGTGGAGAAGAGCCGGGACGACTACCGCCGGCGCGTCGAGCGGTTGGAGGCCCGGGTGAAGAAGTCGGGTCATGGCCCTTCTGCTGCGGCCGGTGGCGACGACCTCCGCCGGCAGCTTGCGGAGGCGCGGTCCCGGCTCGAGAATTCCGAGGTTCGGCCGCGTTGAGCCGAGCGAGCGGGTGACCGAGCCGGCTTCGGCGGCGCGGTCGCAGGCCGAGATCGCCGCCGAAGTGCACCAGGCGGTCTCGTCGGCGCCGTTCGAGGTGGGTCCGCCCCGTCTTCCCGAGCCCGCTGACCGCGGCGCGGCCGGGTATGCATTCGCCATGCGGGGGTGGTTGACACCCGAGCAGCTCGAACACCCGGATGGCGGAGGTCCTGGAGGAGGAAGGGCGGCAAACCATAGCCGCGGCCCTGGAGGAGGTGCCGGCGAACGCCCCGGTGCCGGTGCCCGGGTTCCCACTCCCGGCCGTGGTGAATGGTGACGTTCCCGCGGGTGAGCACGCCACGGCTAAGGCGCAGGCTCGCGCCGTGGCTCGTGCCTTCGCCGAAAGCTTCAAGCGGGGCCGAGTGCCCGCTTCCTCCACCTCGCGAGTGGATTCTCGGCGCTCGTGCCTTTTTTCTTTTTTGTTAAACATGTGTTTCTGTATTCAAGACAGAGGTTAAGTTTAAATTTGAGTGTTGATGAAAAAAGCTTAAGCCCGTTGTTCCTCTTCTCGTTAGGTGCGATTGTCGCCGTGCGCCACTTAGTCGTAGGCCGTCCGGTACTTTGCAGCTACGCTTAGAGCGCGACTTCGGGCGCCCGAGCCTTAACCAAACGTGACGCCTTCCGACTTCGGGCCTAAGTCATAGACCTTTCTTACCCGTCGAGGAAAGCGAGGACTTTGACACATACAACAGCGATCCTGCGAGAAGTAGGAAAAGAAGCGATCGGGCGCTATTTTTATTCACAACACGTTAGTACAGGTGCCGTGGCGACCGTGGCCGTGGCGATGAGACTTCCGGTACTACCCGGACCATTGGCTACGGAATATTCTAAGGGTAGAATTTCTTTAGGTGCTCAATGTTCCAAGCGCTTGGTTCCGGCTACCCGTCCTCCGACTCCGCACGAACGGATCCCGGCGGGTGACGGCGGTGACGACGAAGGGCCCTTCCCACATGGGAGTTAGCTTATCCTTGCCTTCACGCGTCCGAGCCCGCCGGAGGACGAGGTCTCCCGTTTGCAACTCCCGGGCGCACGCGCCGCCGGTGATAGCGGCGCAAGCCCCGGAGGTACCTCGCGCTCGCAGTAGTACTCGTCGTCTTGCCTCCTCGAGGAGGTCAATGTCGACTTGGCCGTTGCTTTGTGGGTGGGCTCTTGAGGCGAAGCAGCATCCGGGTGCCGAGGGAATCGCAGTATGCCGCGAACGCGTGGCTCGTGAACCGGGTCCCGTTGTCCGTGATAATCCGCTGCGGCACCCCGAATCTTGCAATGACATTCTTCATGAATCGGACCGCCGAGTTTTGGTCTATCTTTGTCACCGCCTCCGCTTCCACCCACTTCGTGAACTTGTCGATGGCCACATATAGCCACCCGTACCCGCCCGGGCAGTCGGAAATGGCCCTACAATGTCCAAACCCCAAACCGCGAACGGCCAGGATAAGGGAATTGTTTGAAGGGCTTGAGCGGGCGGATGCGTCCGCTGGCGTGAAACCGGCATGCCTTGCATTGTTGCACCAGCCTGGTGGCGTCTTGGAGGGCCGTCGGCCGCAGTAACCCCTGCCGAAAGGCTTTCCCGACCAGCGTGCGGGGAGCGTGGTGGCTGCCGCACTCGCCCTCGTGGATCTCAACGAGTATGTCGTTGCCTTCTTCCGTCTTGACGCACTTCAGCAGAACGCCGTTGGCACTGCGCTTGTACTGAGCTGCCATCAACAATGGCATATCGCTTGGCTCGGCGGGCTAGGCGTTCCGCGTCCGTGTCGTCTTCCGGAAGGATGTCGCCACGCAAGTACCCGAGGATGTCGTCCATCCAACAGGCGTCCTGCGGCTCGCCGGCGGCGCTTCTTCGCTATTCTACGTGTGCTGCGGATCCTGCGGGTGCCGCGTGCGGATTCGGATTCTCGGGAAGGGGGACCAAGCTCGCTCTCGCTTGTCGTAGGAGCCGGGGCTGGAGCCCCGGGTGATGCAGCGATGACGCGGCGCCGACGTTGGGGGTAGGCTGGAGCGGATCCCACCCCGCCCAAGATGCGAGACGTGGTCGGAGCCGGAGCCCCGGGTGGGGTGGGATCAACGCGCCCATCCTTGCTTTTTCGGTCGTGGTCCCCGCTTCGCCCAAATCATGCGACGAGGTCGGAGCCGGAGCCCCGGGTGAAGCCGGGGAGCCACACCGTCTGCAGGGTCGTCGCGCCGGGGACCGCCCGGGTGCCCCACCCGGCAGGCCGGAGCGGCCGCATCGCATGCCATGTTGTGAGTGGGAGCGTCCGTAGCCCCGGGTGCTCCAATGCTCGCGAGCTGGTCGCAGACGGAGCCCCGGGTCCGCTTGGGCTGCCGCCTTCGAGCCGTCGAGGCACCCGCGTTTGCTGGTTCGCCGAGAACCGCGAGGCGCTCGCTCCGGTCGCTCGACCACCGAGCCGCACCGACCACTTGCGGGTTAGCCGCTATGTACAGGAGCGGTGGTTCACTTGGTTCCGGGCGACTAGAACGGGCACGGAGGACAGGTAGCGCTTGAGGTCTTGTAAGGCTTCATCGGCTTCTCGGGTCCACTCGAATTTGTCCGTCCTCTTCATCGGCTTGAACAGGGGAGAGCGCGTTCACCTAGGCGCGAGATGAATCGGCCAAGGGCCGCCATGCTCCCGGCCAGGCGTTGCACGTCCTTGAGTCGCCTTGGAGGGCGGATTTCTTCGATGGCTCGGATCTTCTCGGGGTTTGCTTCGATCCCGCGGTGTGAGACCAGGAAGCCGAGTAGCTTCCCTGCTGGTACGCCGAAGACGCACTTCTCCGGGTTGAGCTTCACCCGGTTGCGGCGCAGATTGGAGAAGGTCTCCTCTAAGTCGAACAGGAGAGACGGTGCCTTACGGCTCTTAATGACCAGGTCGTCCACATACGCCTCCACGTTCCTCCCGATTTGCGAGTCCGAGTTAGGCGCATGGCTCGTTGGAACGTGGGGCCTGCGTTTTTGAGACCGAAAGGCATGCTCACGTAGCAAAAGCTCCCTGCGGGAGTCATAAAAGCAGTCTTCTCCTCATCCTCCTTAGCCATACAGATTTGGTGGTACCCGGAGTACGCATCCAACATGCAAAGCAGGTCGCAGCCTGCGGTGGAGTCTACTACGAGAATCTATCCGGGGCAACGGAAACGGGTCCTTCGGGCAAGCCTTGTTCAGGTCGGTGTAGTCCACGCACATCCGCATCTTGCCGTTATTCTTGGGCACGACCACCGGGTTGGCGAGCCACGTCGGGTGCGTGACTTCCCGGATGAATTTGGCCTCCGGTTGCCTCTTGACTTCGGCCCGGATGAAGTCTTCGCGCTCGGGGGCTTGGCGCCTCGCCCGCCGCTTCACGGGTCTCGCGGCGGGGTCGACCTTGAGTTGGTGCTCAATCACCCTCTCGGGTATGCCCGGCATGTCCGAAGGATGCCAGGGCAAAGATGTCGCTGTTTGCTTGGAGGAAGGTGATGAGCGCGAGCTCCTATTTCGGGTCGAGGTCGCCACCGATGGTGGTGGTTGTCGGTGTGTGAGTACACCTCCAAATGGGGGCTCGTCAAGACTCCCTTCGGATAGGTTCGGGGAAGAACGGATTCGCTCGTGCTTTAGCGTAGAGGGTTCAAGCGAGTAAGAACACGGAGGAGTTATCCAGGTTCGGGCCGCAATGGGTGCGTAATACCCTACGTCCCGCTGGTGTGTATATTCGGCTGTTCTTGTCTTTTACACCGGAGTCTCCCCTCCTTTTATAGGGTAAGGAGAAGAGCACCGTACAAGTACCCGGGGGTACCCGGACACCTTGTGGGGGTCCGGTCCGTCCCGAGATATCCCGACACGATCCCGACTAAATCCGTTGCGATCTCTTCTCCTCGGTTCGTGCTCCGAGTCTCTTCCATCCTATTGGTCGAGAGCCCTCCCGGCACCGTAGCCGCGCGGCTTCCCGAGATGCGGCGCACGGGGAAGACGCGCGCACGTCCCGTCGGGCTGCACCGTCGCCACGGGCACTCGAGTGCCGCATTAACTCCGGGTGGATGGGGCGCCGAGGAAACTTCCGGGAAGCTTCGTCCCCCCGACGCTCCCGCTCCTCCGGTCCTCATGGGCCTCGTGGGCCTCATGGGTCATATGGACTTACTCATCCGCGGGCGCCGTCTTCGTCCATAGGCTGGAAACAGCCCATGCCCGGTTAGGGGACCCCCGATGCCCCTACACCGACGAGAGCCCCCGGCCCCGCCGCCGACCCACGGGGTCGGAGCAGGGATTGGGGCCACCCGTCGCCGCCCGCGCCGCTTGGGTTGCTCCCGGGTGTGGCTCTCAAGGAACGGAGCCGCTTGGGCTGCCGAGGCACGACCGCCCCGAGGCGTCGCGTCGCTTCGGCTCGCGTGCGGTGGGCCTCGCCCGGCGTCCGCGCTCAAGTAGGGGGACGGCCGGTTGCCCAAAGCACGTCTTCCACTTTGCCCTTCGCCTTCTTCTCCGCCGATCCGCGCCGCCGCTTCGTCGCCGTCGTCCCCGCCGCCAAGATGGCCCGCGGAAAGTCCCCCGCCGCGATAGTTCGCGCGCGCGCTCGCCGTCGGCGGATGCACCGCCAACGGTGCAGCTGCCCGACGCTCGGGTCGATATGTCGCGGCTTTCGCCTTTCCCGCCGGTGGACGGTGATAGGGCCGTTCGTGTTGGGGGCCCTTGCCGCCGCCGACCGGAGGACCGGAGATCCTCCACTTCCTATCCTTCGTCGTCGCCGGCGCCGTTCCCCCGCCTTCTCCGACTTCTTCCCGGAGGTGCTCCGGCGTACGGGATCCGCATGGCGCACCTCACGCCGAATGCGGTCGCGGCGCCGGCCGTGTTCGCCCATCTATGCGAAGGATTTGTGGGGGTGCAGCCGTGCTTCCCCATATTCCAACGCTATTTCAAGATGACGCTTACCAACGCCTCGGAGGTGATCGGATGCGTCCGGCCGACCGTCCGGCCCGACAGCGGGTACATAGAGTACTCGCCTAGCAGCAAGGTGGAGGCGTGGAAGAAGGCCTCGGTTCGTGGTGCCGTACGAGAAGGACTTCCGCCGCCTCCGCGTCCCGCCGGTCTCGGCCCAACACTTGGCCGTCCGGGGACGCCGTGCCCCGCCTTCCCGAGGGCATGATGCCGGTGGTCGACCGGATCGCGGCGCTCGCCGCGGCTGGCCCGACTTCACGCGGGGTGGTGCACGACTTCCTCGAGCGCAACATCGCGCCCTTCGCCGGAGATCGGTCCCGTCGTGGCTGTATCGTGACTTCAACTTCGCCGGCCGCACTCGCACGGGGCGGGCTCGGACCTGCCCGAGGCCTCGGCGGTTCGCCTACTCCACGCCGACCGGGAAGAAGTGGACCGCCTCCTTCGCGTACCCGAAGGTGCCGAGCCTCTTCATCGCCGGCGAACAAGCGCGCCGTCCTCGACAAGCATGCCCCGACCGGGGCCGCTCGGGTTTCTTGACGCGGTCCCGGCTCCCACTCCTAGTCTCCGGTACCCGGAGTCGCGCCTTCCTCCGACCCGGTGCGACGGCCACCCCCGGGGGTGCCTCCGGAGCTCCGGTGGTAGCCCCGGCGCCGCGAGGCCTCGCTCCGAGTGCGCGGGACAAAGGCAAGGGGAAAAGGTCTCCGTCGCCCCCTCCTTCGATTCCTCCGGCCCGCCCGCTTTCCACGGAAGCGGGCCCGGCAGGCTTCGCCGGCGCCGCTGACGGGGCCGCTCCACAGAGAAGTCCCTCGCAGCCGCACCGGCGCAAGCGACCGGGTGGACGCGCGACGTGTAGGAAACTTTCCTCTCTTTTTTGCTTAAGCCGCGTGCTTGGTATGCTGCGTTTCGTCTCACCGTAGGCCGATGGCCGTGAAACGTATTCTGATTTGCTTTGTTTGTAGGAGTGTCCGGATCGAGCTGGACCCGGACCTGGTCCCTTTAAACCCCAAGGTCGCCGGTGCCCCCGCGCCGAACCCGGACGTCGATCCCGTTGCCGTTGCGGCTCCGGCGGCCGGAGCGGAGGACGGCGCGGGAGGGGCGACGGGTGCCCCCGAAGAGGTGGCTGCGGGTGCCCCCGAGGAGGAGGTTGCGGACAGTCCCGCGGAGGTGGCCGCAGTGCCGCCGGAGAGGAGGCCGCGGACACTCCCGAGGAGGTGGCTGCGGGTGTCACCGAAGAGGAGGCCGCGGGTGCCCCTCGCCGGAGAGGAGGCCGCGGGTGCCTCCGCCGGAGTTGACCTTGGCCGGGTGTCGCCTCCTCCGGCCGGGAACGTGCCGGGTGCATTCCCAATCGGCGCCGCCGGCGTCCGCCACGGTCTTCCACTCCACGGCCGGGTGCCGCCGCCGCCAGCTCCTATAGTGCCGGAGGGGAATGACTCCCTCCGCGCGTCCGGTCGGAGCCGGGAGCGGTGGCCGGCGGAGACACTTCGTCGACCGCCGCCGCCGGTAGGGGCCGTGGGCGCGCCGGACGCGGTCGGAGCGGGTCACCTTCGAGTCGCTCGGGCGGCATGGGGCGCCACAAGATTGGCGATGTGCTCGGGGAGGTCACCCGATCGCTCCTTGCCATGAAGGCGGCCGTGGAGGAGACGGATGCGTCCCCGGACGACCGGGAGGCCGCGTTGGCCGAGCGCGAGGCGGAGGTGGCGGAGGCCCGGCGGGCCCCGGAGACGGCGGTGAAGCCGGCCCAAGCAGCAGTATCGCCGCCGCATGGAGGAAGTCCAGCATGAGCTGGACCAAGCTGCCGGCATCGGCGATCGAGCCGCCGAGAAGCCGCGTGACGCAAAGGCCCGCGAGGCTGAAAGCATGAACCGCCTCCGTGGCGTCCCGGAGCGGGAGCGTGCCGTGCAGCTCCGCGGCGCGCAGCTGGAGGAGGCGGAGGCCGACATGGCACTCCGCGAGGCGGCCGTGACACGTCGCGAGGCGACCGCGGCGGCTCGCGAGGAGGAGCCGAAGGAGCGTGCCGGTGCGCTTGCACTCCGGGAGGCCGCGCTTGGCGAACGGGAGCGGGCTGCCGGCGCGGCCGAGGCAAAGGTCCAGCGCTTCGGCGACTCCGTTGCCTCCCGGGAGATGGGGTTGAGGCAGCGCGAGGACGCCTCGCTACCCGGGAGGAGCAGGTCCGGCTTCGTGAAGACGAGGCCGCCGTTCGCAGGGAGGCCTTGGAGACGGAGGCGGCCCGTCTTGCTCGGTCCGAGGAGCAGGTCCGCGGTATCGCCGCCGGGTTGGCGCATCGCGTGCGCGAGGAGACTCTCGCGGAGGCCCAGGTGAACTTCGCCGCCGAGCCGAAGGCGGTGGAGAAGAGCCGGGACGAATACCGCCGTCGCGTCGAGCTGCCGGAGGCCCGGCGAAGAAGTCGGGCCGCGGCTCTTCTCGCCGCAGCCGATGGCGATGACCTCCGGCGGCAGCTCGCGGAGGCGCGGTCCCAGCTTGAGGAATCCGAGCTTCGGCCGCGTTGAGCTGAGCGAGCGGGCGACGGAGCTGGCCTCGGCGGCGCGACGCAGGCCGAGATCGCCGCCGAGGTGCACCGGCGGTTTCGTCAAGACTCGCTCGAGGCGGGTCCGCCTCGTCTTCCCGAGCCCCTTGACCGCGGCGCGGCTGGGTATGCATTCGCCATGCGGGGGTGGTTGACTCCCCGAGCAGCCCGAACACCCGGTGGCGGAGGTCCCGGAGGAGGAGGGGCGGCAAACCATAGCCGCGGCCCCGGAGGAGGTGCCGGCGAACGCGCCGGTGCTAGTGCCCGGGTTCCCGCTCCTAGCCGTGGTGAACGGCGATGTCCCCGCGGGTGAGCACGCCGCGGCCAAGGCGCAGTGCACGCGCCGTCGCTCGTGCCTTTGCCGAAAGCTTCAAACGGGGCTAAGTGCCCGCTTCCTCCACCTCGCGCGTGGCTTGCTCGGCGCCCGTGCCTTTTTTGTTTTTATTGAACCTCGTTCTTCCGTGTATAAAACAAGTTAAGTTTAGTTTGTAATGTTGATGAAAAGCTTAGGCCCATCGTTCCCCTTCTCGTAAGTGCGATTGTCGCCATGCGCCACTTAGCTATAGGCCGTCCGACACTTTGCAGCGACGCTTAGAGCGCGATTTCTGGCGCCCGAGCCTTAACCGGACATGACGCCTTCCGTTCGGGCCTAAGTCATGAGCCTTTTTTACCCGTCGGAGGGAAGCGGGGACTTGACATACGCCACAGCCTATCCCGCGAGAAGTGGGGAAAGAAGCGACCGGGCGCTGTTTTTATTCACAACACGTTAGTACAGGTGCCGTGGCGATCGTGGCCGTGGCGATGAGACTTCCGGTACTACCCGGGACCATTGGCTACAGAATATTCTAAGGGTAGAATTTCTTTAGGTGCTCAATGTTCCAAGCGCTTGGTTCCGGTACCCGTCCTCCGACTCCGCACGAACGGATCCCGGCGGGTGACGGCGAGTGACGACGAAGGGCCCTTCCCACATGGGAGTTAGCTTATCCTTGCCTTCACGCGTCCGAGCCCGCCGGAGGACAAGGTCTCCCGTTTGCAACTCCCGGGACGCACGCGCCGCCGGTGGTAGCGGCGCAAGCCCCGGAGGTACCTCGCGCTTCGCAGTAGTACTCGCCGCCTTGCCTCCTCGAGGAGGTCAATGTCGTCGTGCCGCCGGTGTTTTGGTCGCTTCATCAAACGCGGCGACTCGGGGCTATCGAACCGGATCTCCGTGGGTAGCACCGCCTCCGCACCGTACACGAGGAAGAAAGGCGTTTCGCCCGTGGCTCGACTCGCCGTGGTGCGCAGGGACCAGAGCACGGATTGGATCTCGGCTACCCACTTGGAGCCTTTCTTCTTCAACGGGTCAAATGATCTTGTTTTCAAACCCTTGAGGATTTCTCCGTTGGCGCGTTCGACTTGGCCGTTGCTTTGTGGGTGGGCTCTTGAGGCGAAGCAGCATCCGGGTGCCGAGGGAGTCGCAGTATGCTGCGAATGCGTGGCTCGTGAACTCGGGTCCCGTTGTCCGTGATAATCCGCTACGGTATCCCGAATCTTGCGATGACATTCTTCATGAATCCGACCGCCGAGCTTTGGTCTATTTTTGTCACCGCCTCCGCTTCTACCCACTTTGTGAACTTGTCGATGGCCACATATAGCCATCCGTACCCACCCGGGGCAATCGGAAATGGCCCTACAATGTCCAAACCCCAAACCGCAAACGGCCAGGATAAGGGGATTGTTTCAAGGGCTTGAGCGGGCAGGTGCGTCCGCTTGGCGTGAAACCGGCATGCCTTGCATTGTTGCACCAGCCTGGTGGCGTCCTCGGAGGGCCGTCGGCCAGCAGTAGCCCCGCCGAAAGGCTTTCCCGGCCAGCGTGCGGGGAGCATGGTGGCTGCCGCACTCGCCCTCGTGGATCTCAACCGAGTATGTCGTTGCCTTCTTCCGTCTTGACGCACTTCAGCCAGAACGCCGTTGGCGCTACGCTTGTGCAGCCTCGCCATCGACAATGGCATGTCGCTTGGCTTGGCGGGCTAGGCGGTCCGCATCCGTGTCGTCCTCCGGAAGGATGTCGTCACGCAAGTACCCGAGGATGTGGTCCATCCAACAGTGCGTCCCGCGGCTCACCGGCCAGCGCTTCTTCGCTATTCTCGCGTGTGCTGCAGATCCCGCGGGTGCGCCCGCGCTTTGTTGTTGCCGTTCGGAGCTCGGTCGGCATCGAGGCCGAAGGGGATGTCAAGATCTCCATGAACGTCCCGGTTGGGATTGGAGCTCGAGTGGAGGCCACCCGGGATAGTTCGTCGGCAATGTGATTGTCGCCCCTAGGTACGTGAAGCACCTCGAGGCCGTTAAACTTCTTTTCCATCCGCCCGACCGCCGCGAGGTATGCAGCCATCTCGCGGGTCGTTGCACCGGTACTCCTTGGATACCCGGTTGACGACCAGCTTGCGAATCCCCTTGGCGAGGAGGTGCGTGACCCCGAGGTCGGCCGCGATCCGCAACCCCGCCAGGAGAGCTTCGTACTCGCCATGTTGTTGGTGCACCCGAAGTGTAGCCGGACCGCATAGCGCAGCTCATCGCCGGTTGGTGACAGTAGCAGTACCCCCGCTCCCGCACCGTTGAGGGTGAGGGAACCGTCGAAGAACATCATCCAGCTGATCGCCGGGTGCGTCGTATCGCTGCACCCGGTGCTGAACTCTTCACGCTCGATTTCGGGGTGGGCTTCCACTCGCCGATGAACTCAGCTAGAGCCCGGCTCTTGATGATGTGTGTGCCGAGGAAGGACAAGTCGAACTCCCCAGCTCCACGGCCCACTTGGCCACTCGCCCGTAGCTTCTCCGTTGCGCAGTATGGTTTCCAGCGGTGCCGTAGTTACCACCCGGACGGGATGGCCTTGGAAGTAGTGCCGTAACTTCCGGGATGCGACAAGTACCGTGTAGAGCAACTTCTCGTACCGTGGGTACCGTGTCTTGGCATCCCGCAGAACTTCACCGATGAAGTACACCGGGCGTTGAACGTGCCGCGTGCGGGACTCGGATTCTAGAAGCTCGCTCTCGCTCGTCGTGGGAGACGGGGCTGGAGCCGTGACACCCCTACCTCGCGAAGCGAGAGGGATTGTCGAACAGGATCGTATCGGAAGACATTCGACGAAGCGAACGTACATTGCACATACATCGGGGATACATTCACCATTTTTATTACATAGGGAAATGCTTGAGTAGCAATTTTCATACATAATCTCTTAATTATTACAAGCCATTGTTCGAATTTCAGATTACAATACATAAGTGTAGTGTTGTTTTACAATACTTGATAATGTCTTTGCGGAAGCGTAAACATCTCAACGGTACATATATGTATATATATATAGCTTAACTAGGAGG
Organism: Chloris gayana; assembly: GCA_031894775.1. Lineage (NCBI taxonomy): Eukaryota > Viridiplantae > Streptophyta > Magnoliopsida > Poales > Poaceae > Chloris > Chloris gayana. Next base: position 91,623 of record JAUNZO010005210.1, on the reverse strand, counting down.
ACCACACCAGCCCATACGGCATGGTCTCACTCTTGAGTCGGTGAAGCGGGAACCCACTCCACGGTCCACTCCCGAGGTTCCTCACCTTGACACACATACTTCCCGTAGCAATCACAATAATCGGGCTGCGGGAATCCTGAAAATAATTTCAACACAAACCCCGAGTATCTAATATACTCCGCAAGGCTTACCCGCCAAAAATGATTCTAAGAACCGACCCTAACATGCATGGGGCTTGACCTGGCTTGCGGGAACTTGCAAAAACAGCACTTATAGAATTTGTCTTACTCATATTTTAGCCAAGTTAAGAGGGTGGAAACATAATCATAAATTTTTGTGAGCAAGACTAACAAGCATGGTTGCAATACATGAATTTAATATTCAAAAACAGCAAGCTTAATCATCATATTCTCTTATTACTACGATGCAATCTGCTCGAGACAAGTGGTACTCATCACCGCGAGGGACGGCGATATATATCGATTTACACCCTGCGAGGGCAACCCAAATGCACGACATACGCATCATTTAAGAACACGTATGGCCACCTTTCACAAGATTATCATAGATATGAGCCGGGTCCGCCCTCCGAGTGTGCATTCCACATGCAACCACGGTAGCGTCGGGTCCAAGGGTAATAACACACCCTCCATCTACTCACAAACTCGTGCATCCACCGTGACCAACACTTTGCACAAAGGGTGGAGAGACCGTCCAACACTACGACTCTCAAGTTACATCGGTTTACCAACTCCCATACGAAGGTATGCATTTGGTACACAACTCAATACTTGCTCGCGGAGTCACAACGAACGGTCCTTGACCGACACATACGGGGCTATGGCGCACAAGGGCCAACCTTGTCACCGCATCCTACACATGCTCTTCCCCGTACGGTCTCCAATTAATCATGTGAGGGTAACCAAAATTTAATCCCTAGACCGGGTGATCTCCAAATCACTCGGTGTTGCTACCGATGAAATTATTGAGCATAGCACTAGCGATTAGGATTATACTTAACCAAGACCACGGGATACGGGAATCTTCTGCAACTAGGTTTCCGAGCAACTCCTAAACGTAAATGCACAATACATCATAGACGTATGTGAAAATAAAGAGAACTTTAAAACATAGGTTATGCTCCGGGGCTTGCCTTGATTCGGTTCGTAGTTAGCACACTCGAACTCGCTCACTTCAAGTTGGTGCCCTCCTTGATCTTCAGCTCCGGTCGGGGTTCCTATATGAATGCATATGTAATGTATGAGCAATGGATGACTTCATATTTCTATAGTTCATGGAACTTTCTCAATAATATAATGTAACGAAACGTTTGCATAAATTAAACATGTTCTCGAATCGTGATGACATGGTCATGATGTTGGTATGTGTGGTTTATTTCATGGGGACAACCTTCTAATTAGGTAATTTTCTCATCATTTAGTATAATTGAACCTGCTGATTGTTAGATCAAAATAATAGGATAGGCCTCATGATTTAAACAAGCGGAAGGAAATGTTTATATGGCTAAGCATAATCATATGATGGCGTTTGGCGTTGTGGTCTTACAACAATAATCATGTGACCCAATTTGGAGTGAATCATTTTATTACATTCCCTGGTATAATCATTACCAATTTTTGTCTTCATTAAATAATGTGAAAAAGGTTGATGCTCATGTCTTAGGGTAAAGCTCTCATCACCTCTCTAAATATTGAGCACCATTGTCATTTTATGTAAATTTAATACAACCCATTATACACAATGAATGACTGTTCTTGCCCAAAAATAAACGTGATCATGACATGCTTAATTGTACCATGTAAGTGTGAAAAGTATTTAGCCATAACAGAAAAGGAAAAAGGCAGGTTTGATCTTAGCAAATTCTCAGCCATTTGTTTAGCTAAGTCTGGGCTGACAGGCTGACTGTGAAGCCCTCTTAAGGTGTTCAAATCTTAATATTTCGCTATAGAACTTGGGTGAATCATGTTGGGCCATGTAAAGTACATAGTTCAAGGTTTACAACGAACGTATATTTGTTTTATTTGGATCTGTATTTAAAAAGTTATTGAATTTCAAAAACGTCAAGTTGTCACGCGGGCATAACAGATTAGCATTTTAGAGTACTTGCATCTTTATTTTTCTACATATGAAGTACTTGGATTATGTTACTCCGTTAAAGTACAAGTCATCTACTTTCCAAAGAGCCCTTGCTCATGAAGTTTGGATCCGGGGTCTAAAAGTTACATCATTTTCAAAATGCAATCTTGTTAAGCAGCGTGGTCATGATAGCGTTTTCATCTTGCTCAAAAATTAAATTTCACTATATAATCATAGGTGTTCATGTACACCATGTTATAGTACAAGTTATAAACTTTCGAATGCACTTTGGATCACTCAAATCTGTGGCGTAAATCTCGAGATATGATTTTTCTAAAATCCTTAACGTTTACAGTTTTGTTCAGCGCGTTTCGAATTTTTCTAAGTGTGGCGCGCGGGGGGGCTCGCCGGAGCGGCGGCGGGGCTCACCGGCGGCGCGCTAGGGCTCGCCGCAGGGGCCGGGCTTGGCCGCCTGTGCACGGTTTTCGACGGCGCACCGTTTGGTTGGGGTGGCGAGGCGGGAGGGTGAACGGAGCGTAGCTCGCGACGGCAATGGCGGAGACGGTAATCTCCGGCGTGGGAGCTCGTGCTCGCCACCGCACGAGAGGAGGGGCGGCCAAGGCTGGGAGCGTCACCTGCTCGAGGGGAAACTCGGCACGGGGTCGAAGAAGGAGGAGGGGCCCGGGAGGTAGCAGCTCGTCGGAGGGGTGGCGAGGCGCGGTGGCCGGCGGCGAAGAAGATGGGATTTTCTTCTCCGTTCGGACTCGGTTGGACCTGGGAAGGAGCAGGGAGGTCCGTTAGGTTCCGGCACACCTTCCGGAGGCGGAGGCGTGACATGAGCTCACCCGAGCACCGCTCAATCGACCTCGCCGGCGTTCATGGTGGAAACGGAGTTCTTTGCGGCTTTTGGCGATTGGTGCTCACGGAGTAGAGGAGAGGGTTGGGGACTGGGGTTAGAGCTACTCAGGGACTTGGCGAGGTACTTGCGCGCAAATGTGGGGCGTTGAAATGCGGAGGGGGCGGTGCACGGGGAAAATGGTCCGGGCGGCGGCCATGGCGAATTCTCTCCCCCGCCATCGACGGCCGCGCGGGCAGGCTTCCGGCGAAGGAAGGACGCGATGCTCGACGCGTGGAGTTGCACAGCGGAGGAAGGACGGGGCGGCGCCTAACCGGCATGGGCACCGGCGGCGAGCGCCGCTGACGGTGGCCACGGCCATTGTGCCGGCCTCTCGTTCAAATGGGATTCCCACAATTTACAGTTTTGCCACTGATGCCCTTCTCTGTAATTTGCTCATAGAATTCGATCCTTTCGGAATTTTCGCATACCAAATTTTCTGGAGGTCCACGGCGTTGTAAGGAACAACTTTTGTTATTGGCAAAAGTTCAGATTCGAATTGTAAAAATTTCTAAAAATTGATGAACAGGTGCTGTTTCAAATTGAAGTTGGATTTTTCTAGGAATTTGTGCTGTTCCAAAAATTCAGGAAAAATGTCCTAAATTCATGTCTTGAGGTGCTCTACCAGATTGTGCAAAAATTTAGGGTCACCCCCATGGAAAATGTTGGAGATCTCACTAGCTAGGGTTTTGGACCATTAAAAACCCTAATAGGACCTTAACCCATTATTTCATGTGCTTAGCCAAATGATTAGTGTTTTGTACATGCAAATTTCTTTTTAGCACAGTAACATCGTGAATTTGTGACACGGGGTGTCACAGCCCTCCCTCCTTAAAGAAATCTCGTCCCGAGATTATGATTGGTAAAAAGAAGGATCGAAGGGAGGTGCGTCGTTACCTCGATTGCGAAGCCATGAACTCGGGAAAGTGATTATCCAGGAATTCCTCCTGTTCCCAAGTGGCTTCATCCTCGAGTGTGATTACTCCATTGCACTTTATAGAAGGTGGTAGTGCGGTTGCGAGTAACACGATCCTTCTTATCGAGAATCCGGACGGGAGTTTCGGGTAAGATAGATCATCTTGCAATTGCTCGGTATCGGAGATGACCACGTCGATGGGTGGTTTTAGACACTTCTTGAGTTGCGACACATGGAACACGTTGTGCACACGTTCCAAGTTTGCCGGCAATTACAACCGGTATGCCACGGGGCTAAACTTCTCCACAATTGGGAATGGTCCAATGTAGCGGGAGCAAGTTTTCCTTTTATACCGAAACGTGACACACCTTTATTTGGAGAGACACGAAGATAAACATGATCATTTACCTCGAATTCCAGCGGGCGTCTCCTTTTGTTTGCATAACTTATTTGGCGGGATTGAGCAGCTTTCATATTAGCTTGTATCTCTCTCACTTTTTCCTCGGCCTGCTCAACAATATCCGGACCAAATATTATTCTTTCGCTTGACTCGGACCAGTTTAACGGCGTACGGCAAGAATGTCCGTATAACGCCTCAAAAGGAGTGACTCCAGAGCTTTCTTGATAGCTGTTGTTATAGAAAAATTCAATGAATGGTAACTGATCATCCCAGTTTCCCTTTTGCGTCAAAGCACAAGCTCTCAACATATCCTCCAAGTATTGAATTAACCTTTCCGATTGTCCGTCTGTTTGAGGATGATATGCGAGCTCCGGATTAGGGTAGTACCAAGACTAGCGTGCAATTGTTCCCAAAATCGAGAAACAAATTGCGGACCGCGATCTGAAATGATGGTCTTTGGCACACCATGTAAACACAGCACACGGGCAATATACAATTCAGCATACTTCTTAGCACTGTAGGTGGTGTGTACCGGAATAAAGTGTGCTGATTTCGTCGAGTCTATCGACGATTACCCATATGGAATCATGTTTCTTGGATGTGAGAGGTAATCCAACAACAAAATCCATGGCTATGTCTTCCCATTTCCAAGCGGGAATTTTCAATGGGTGCAATAGTCCGGCTTTCTTCAGATGATCAGCCTTGACTCGTTGGCAAGTGTCGCACTCGGCAACATAACGAGCCACTTCTCGCTTCATGCGAGTCCACCAGAATTTTTCTCTCAACCCACGGTACATTTTGTTACTACCGGGGTGTATGGAGTATTTAGAGAGATGGGCTTCGTCAAGAATTTTCTTCCGTAGTTCCATATTCTTCGGAATAACGAGACGGTTATTAAACCACAGAACTCCCTCCTCATCTTGACGGAAACACTTAGCCTTTTCGGTACCCAACTTTTGTCGGATGTGTTCCATACCTTCATCCGTTTTCTGGGCAGCAATGATTTCTTCTCGTAGAGTAGGAACAAGAGCCAAATTGTGCAATGCACCATAAGGAATGATATGAAGACAAGGATTACTTTCATTTTCAGATTTGCTGACATTTTCCATAGAGCAGATTTCAACTTGATTGCATTGGTGTTTGCGGCTTAGTGCATCGGCAACCACATTAGCCTTCCCGTGGTGGTAATGAATTTCCAATTCATAATCTTTTATCAATTCCAGCCACCTCCGTTGTCTCATATTTAATTCTTGCTACGTGAAAATATATTTGAGGCTTTTATGATCGGTGTAGAGGTGCACAAGATTTCCTAAGAGATAATGTCTCCAAGTTTTGAGAGCAAGAACTACGATGCCAATTCAAGATCATGAGTAGGATAGTGCTTCTCATGTTTGCGGAGTTGGCGGGAGGCATAGGCAATGACTCGGCCTTCTTGCATAAGAACACAACCCAATCCTATGCCGGACGCATCACAATATACGTCAAACGGCTTGTTGATGTCGGGTTGAGCTAGAACGGGAGCGGTGGTTAAATGCTTCTTCAAGGTTTGGAAGGCATTTTCACACTCCGGGCTCCACTTGAAGGTAGAGTCTTTCTCCAACAATTTTGTCATGGGCTTGGAGATGATAGAAAAATTTGGGATGAATTTCCGATAATATCCAGCAAGTCCGAGAAAGCTACGGATGTGCTTGACGGTCTTGGGAGTCTTCCAATTTAGCACGTCAGCAACTTTACTTGGATCGACTGAAATTCCCTCAGCTGAGATGATATGACCCAGGAATGGAACTCGATCCAACCAAAATTCACACTTGCTGAATTTTGCATAAAGTTGATGATCTCGTAGTCGTTGAAGCACAATGCGGAGGTGTTCAGCATGTTCTTCCTCCGACTTGGAATAAATGAGGATATCATCAATGAATACCACCACGAACTTGTCCAACTCCGGCATAAATACCGAGTTCATGAGGTACATGAAATAGGCCGGTGCATTTGTCGATCCAAAAGACATTACGAGATATTCAAAAAGTCCATATCTCGTAGAGAAAGCGGTTTTAGGAATGTCCTCCGGCCGAATTTTAATTTGGTGATAGCCGGAGCGAAGATCAATTTTTGAGAATACTCTTGCACCGACTAATTGATCAAACAACATATCAATGCGTGGAAGGGGGTATTTATTTTTGATGGTTACCGCATTGAGAGGTCGATAATCGACACACAACCTTAATGATTTATCTTTCTTTTTCACAAAAAGAGCGGGGCAGCCCCAAGGCGAAGCACTTAGGCGTATGTACCCCTTGTCCAGAAGGTCGTTGAGTTGCTCTTTAAGTTCAGCTAATTCATTAGGAGCCATTTTATACGGTCTTCTAGATATCGGTGCGGTACCGGGCTGAAGTTCAATTTTAAATTCTACTTCCCGATCAGGTGGCATTCCCGGCAAATCATCCGGAAACACATCGGGAAACTCACACACTACCGGTATATCCTCTAATTTCCGAGCCTTTAGGTGCTGAATTTGAGTTCTCAAAATTTTTGGCTATGGCAATGATAGAATAGACGGGCCGTATAGAGGTGAATTCAAATGTACTTCCCGGGTATCTATGTGTAAGACAGCTCTATGTCGTTTCATCCATTTCATTCCTAATATCACATCTATGCCTTGCCCATTTAGAATGATTAGTGGCGAGAGGTATGTATTTCCGGCAAGTTCAAGGGGAACGTTTCTTGCTTCACGGTTTGTGTGAATGAGGCCACCGGGAGATGTGATAGTGTATGGAGTTTGCAAAATGGTGGATGATAGATGCAACCTATCCACACATGCTTGGCTAATAAAATCATGTGTGGCGCTGGAATCGAAAAGAATGAAAACGGGATGTTCGGAAATGGAAAACATACCCGAGAGGACCGGTTCTCCGGCTTGCACATCCTCGACCGTAGTGAAATTCACACGGCCTGTCTTGGCGGGGGTTTTGTTGTGGTTGTTGTTGTTGTTGCCGCGGTTATTATTGTTGCCATTATTCCCGCGGTGGTGATGATGCTAATTATTCCCACCATTGTTGCCGTTGTTGCGGCGAGGATGGGGGCATTCTCCGATGAAGTGACCAATGCCGCCGCAGTTGAAGCATGGCTGCTGCGGGGATGGTCCGGCACCTTGGTTGTGCTGCTGCGGGGAGTGTTGGTGACCACGGTGCTGATAGGAGTGGTGGGGCGCACGATAAGGCTGCTGGAAGGTAGTGCGTTGCCCACCCACTTGGAGGCACCGGGACACGGAATTTCTGACCAGTGGGGCTGGTCACTGCAAGCTTGAACTTGTGAGGTGGCGCACCGGATGAACTTCCCGCGGTGCGCTTCCTCTTCTTGTCATCCTGATTGACGCGAATGGCGTCCTCTTGCACAATGGCGGCACTAACCAATTCATTGAATGTGCCATTTAAGAGAGCAAGACGGTCTTGCAGTTTCGGATTTAGACCCTTTCGAAAGCACTCACGCTTCTTCGCATCGGTGTCAGCGTGATAGGAAGCATACTTGGGCAAGATAGTTGAATTTCCGAGCATACTCTTGCACGAGTGCTGGAGCCTTGCTTCAGGTCAACAAATTCCTGAAGCTTCCTTCTCATGACACCGTCGAGAATGTGGTGTGCACGGAAGGCTGCCGAGAATTCCGGCCGAGCACCTGGTAATCCGCGGGGAGTGCAGCGGTGTAGTTTGCCCACCACGCACTAGCCGACCCACGGAGCTGCTGTGCTGCAAACAGAGTCTTCTGGTGCTCGGTGCAATTCAGAAGAGCAAACTTGGACTCCACAATACGCAGAAAATTATCTGCTTCCGGGGGTCCTTTGCTTCTGAGAAAGATGGCGGTTGAGTTGCCCAGAAATCCCCATAAGAGGTGGGACGGGGCTGCGGTGGAGGAGCTGCTGCCTGGGCATTATTGTTACGGCTTGCCAGGAACAGCCGAAACATCTCGTTCTGATTCTGGACGAGTTGCTCCACAGCAGTCAACGGTGGAGGAGGAGGTGGCTGCGACGAAGCACCCTCCCCCGAAGGATCCACCGTGCGACGAGTGTTCACCATCTGCCACACAATTTAATTACACCATTAGTCTCAGCGTTTCGGAGCCATAGACAATGATAGTAATTAAGGGACATGATATGGACATGAATTTCAGAATGCAATCCATAGGAGGAAAATTTCATCAGGTGCTGAAATTGATGGAGTAAAAGTTTCGGTATGAAATTTTCAGATTGCATAAACCTGGGAGATTAATTTCCATGATCTGAAATTGATAGAACCAGAAATTTTTGCTCACAATTTCAGACCATTCATACTTAGTAAAATTTCCTTACGATTCTGAATTTTGACGGAACGAGACATATATTCATTAAACATAAGCTTAGTGTTCCATATATATTTCGAGGTGCAACCCATTTGTACACAAAAGCGCGCGATATTAACACTTCTTAGCGCGGGGTTACACGTCCAGGATTGTCCGGGCCTAGCTAGTCATCCATACCTCCTATGCTGTCAACCTACCCAAAACACAGCGACCACTACGTCCTTACGTACGTACAAGCCACTAGTTCTTGTTCTTTAGTACACTACCATTAATTTTACAAGTTTCTTTCTTAACACTAGTTAGCAGCCTAGGCATCGCTGTCGGTGTCTTCCGGGTTGTTCACATCGGAAGCATCACTAGCAGCGTCGTCCCCGTTGTTCTCCGGTGGTGGTGGCTGCAACAGATTCCAATGAGCTGCCAGCAACGCCTGGTGGTGCTGCTGTAACTCGGCCAACTGGTGCTGGAGATTCCCTATCTCCGTGAACAGCTGGTCCATGTTGGTCTGTGCGGTCTGAAGCTGTCCATGCAGGAATTGCATGGTGGCCTGCTGGGAGTGGATGGTCTCATCCTTCTGAGCAATAGATGTCTTAGCTGCATTTAGCTCATTCAGCGCCTCAATCCGTTCCTCATCACAGAACGTAGCCATCTGCTCATGTTCTGCCTTTTCCTGCTCAGCCCTTTCTTTTGCCCTATCCGCGACGACACGTAGGTTATCGCTGAAGATAAGGTCATCCTGCACCTCCTTGATACGTGCAGTCAGGGCAGCGTTTTCCTGCTCCAGTTCGGTGATACGGGCGGTCAGCTGCTTGTTCTCCTCTTTTGCTGAGTAGTAGTCGTCCGTGACGTCGGTGAGACGATCGGTGAGGTCTTCCACCTCAGACCTCAGCTGGTTCCTTTCAGTCATGAGTTGCCTCGCATCCATCTATAGATCATGGTTAGGGATACATTTTAAGCAGCATTATTATCAACATTTAAGGTAAATAAAAGCTCAAAGTAGTATACTGAAAAACAGAATGAAACTACATCCTTTACAACGTAACCGGTTCTGAACCCTCTCTGTTTTCCCCCAATTTCGTCTCTGTTTGTACAGTAAAATTTTACCAAAATTTATGACCAGATGCTAGAGAATTTGCTAAGCTTTCCAACGCATCCTAAAACACGAAAAAATATTAAGCGGATCAAAAGATACGGCGATTTCCGGCTCGACTGTTTTCTGCCAAGGTTTTCTGGAAATGCCGGGAACTTAAAATTGACTCTCTGTTTTTGCTTATTTGAGCGACTTAACGAATTTTCCTCGCCAACCTGATATTAGATGAAATGTGGGGCATAACACGAGCTTTCCAGAATGGGGTAGATCATTTTATTTGGATAAGTATTTCAAAAGTTATCGCGATTTTTGTGAGATATCCGAATCTGCCAATCCGGTGATTCGGTGAAATCTGGCAACCTTTTGCCAGGTTTTTCGGGTAAGTCATTTTCAGTATGATTCCACTCTACTTTTACTTGGATCCTCGTGACAGGGTGATGGTACGTGTGATGAGCTTTCCAGATTGTGTTTAATCGTTTCGTTTGAGTGAACGATTCAAAAGTTGTGACCGTTTCCGTGGAGCGATAATCGGTTAGGGTTTAGTTCTCGATCGGGTGGGGTTTTTCTGCCCGATTTTTGGATATTATGCACGAATTGTGTTGAGATTTTGGTGAGTTGTTCGCGACCGTGTTTTTGCATTCTTGATCAATTATCTTATGCAATTGTGATGCATGACATGAATGATGACATGAAATACCGTTAACCTACGTCCTTTCCAAAAATAAAATAACGTGATCGGTCTATATATAGCCGACCACTCGTTTTTGTGGCAACACACACACGATCTCATCACGGAAACTACACGATCTAAATTTCGTGGTTAGCGTACCTGCAAGAGACCATTTCAGAAACATTACATCAAATTCAAAAGAAACTATGAAAACAACTATTCCACAATCTCATCAACTTCTTCATATCCATCATCCTTCTCATAGTAACGGCTCATAGAAAGAACCGCCTCGTGGATTGCCACGAGCCAACATTGTCCCGTATTATTACTTCCGCGGGCACGGAGCGCTAATTTAAATTGCAAACATACCTGGGCCGGGCCGTAGTTGCAAAAATTTAAACAAGCATAACCCAGGGTTAGTTTGCCACAACTACTTCTATTATAGACCTTAATTGGGCTTTCTAGGTCGTTCCTCACCGTATAAATGTGTTCGTGATTTTTAGAATGATCCGTAGTGTACGGCATATCCCGACACGGCTCGATACCAGCTGTGACACCCCTACCTCGCGAAGCGAGAGGGATTGTCGAACAGGATCGTATCGGAAGACATTCGACGAAGCGAACGTACATTGCACATACATCGGGGATACATTCACCATTTTTATTACATAGGGAAATGCTTGAGTAGCAATTTTCATACATAATCTCTTAATTATTACAAGCCATTGTTCGAATTTCAGATTACAATACATAAGTGTAGTGTTGTTTTACAATACTTGATAATGTCTTTGCGGAAGCGTAAACATCTCGACGGTACATATATGTATATATATATAGCTTAACTAGGAGGACCACACCAGCCCATACGGCATGGTCTCACTCTTGAGTCGGTGAAGCGGGAACCCACTCCACGGTCCACTCCCGAGGTTCCTCACCTTGACACACATACTTCCCGCAGCAATCACAATAATCGGGCTGCGGGAATCCTGAAAAATAATTTCAACACAAATCCTGAGTATCTAATATACTCCGCAAGGCTTACCCGCCAAAAATGGTTCTAAGAACCGACCCTAACATGCATGGGGCTTGACCTGACTTGCGGGAACTTGCAAAAACAGCACTTATAGAATTTGTCTTACTCATATTTTAGCCAAGTTAAGAGGGTGGAAACATAATCATAAATTTTTGTGAGCAAGACTAACAAGCATGGTTGCAATACATGAATTTAATATTCAAAAACAGCAAGCTTAATCATCATATTCTCTTATTACTACGATGCAATCTGCTCGAGACAAGTGGTACTCATCACCGCGAGGGACGGCGATATATATCGATTTACACCCTGCAGGGGCAACCCAAATGCACGACATACGCATCATTTAAGAACACGTATGGCCACCTTTCACAAGATTATCATAGATATGAGCCGGGTCCGCCCTCCGAGTGTGCATTCCACATGCAACCACAGTAGCGTCGGGTCCAAGGGTAATAACACACCCTCCATCTACTCACAAACCCGTGCATCCACCGTGACCAACACTTTGCACAAAGGGTGGAGAGACCGTCCAACACTACGACTCTCAAGTTACATCAGTTTACCAACTCCCATACGAAGGTATGCATTTGGTACACAACTCAATACTTGCTCGCGGAGTCACAACGAACGGTCCTTGACCGACTTGACCGACACATACGGGGCTATGGCGCACAAGGGCCAACCTTGTCACCGCATCCTACACATGCTCTTCCCCGTACGGTCTCCAATTAATCATGTGAGGGTAACCAAAATTTAATCCCTAGACCGGGTGATCTCCAAATCACTCGGTGTTGCTACCGATGAAATTATTGAGCATAGCACTAGCGATTAGGATTATACTTAACCAAGACCACGGGATACAGGAATCTAGTGCAACTAGGTTTCCGAGCAACTCCTAAACGTAAATGCACAATACATCATAGACGTATGTGAAAATAAAGAGAACTTTAAAACATAGGTTATGCTCCGGGGCTTGCCTTGGTTCGGTTCGTAGTTAGCACACTCGAACTCGCTCACTTCAAGTTGGTGCCCTCCTTGATCTTCAGCTCCGGTCGGGGTTCCTATATGAATGCATATGTAATGTATGAGCAATGGATGACTTCATATTTCTATAGTTCATGGAACTTTCTCAATAATATAATGTAACGAAACGTTTGCATAAATTAAACATGTTCTCGAATCGTGATGACATGGTCATGATGTTGGTATGTGTGGTTTATTTCATGGGGACAACCTTCTAATTAGGTAATTTTCTCATCATTTAGTATAATTGAACCTGCTGATTGTTAGATCAAAATAATAGGATAGGCCTCATGATTTAAACAAGCGGAAGGAAATGTTTATATGGCTAAGCATAATCATATGATGACGTTTGGCGTTGTGGTCTTACAACAATAATCATGTGACCCAATTTGGAGTGAATCATTTTATTACATTCCCTGGTATAATCATTACCAATTTTTGTCTTCATTAAATAATGTGAAAAAGGTTGATGCTCATGTCTTAGGGTAAAGCTCTCATCACCTCTCTAAATATTGAGCACCATTGTCATTTTATGTAAATTTAATACAACCCATTATACACAATGAATGACTGTTCTTGCCCAAAAATAAACGTGATCATGACATGCTTAATTGTACCATGTAAGTGTGAAAAGTATTTAGCCATAACAGAAAAGGAAAAAGGCAGGTTTGATCTTAGCAAATTCTCAGCCATTTGTTTAGCTAAGTCTGGGCTGACAGGCTGACTGTGAAGCCCTCTTAAGGTGTTCAAATCTTAATATTTCGCTATAGAACTTGGGTGAATCATGTTGGGCCATGTAAAGTACATAGTTCAAGGTTTACAACGAACGTATATTTGTTTTATTTGGATCTGTATTTAAAAAGTTATTGAATTTCAAAAACGTCAAGTTGTCACGCGGGCATAACAGATTAGCATTTTAGAGTACTTGTATCTTTATTTTTCTACATATGAAGTACTTGGATTATGTTACTCCGTTAAAGTACAAGTCATCTACTTTCCAAAGAGCCCTTGCTCATGAAGTTTGGATCCGGGGTCTAAAAGTTACATCATTTTCAAAATGCAATCTTGTTAAGCAGCGTGGTCATGATAGCGTTTTCATCTTGCTCAAAAATTAAATTTCACTATATAATCATAGGTGTTCATGTACACCATGTTATAGTACAAGTTATAAACTTTCGAATGCACTTTGGATCACTCAAATCTGTGGCGTAAATCTCGAGATATGATTTTTCTAAAATCCTTAACGTTTACAGTTTTGTTCAGCGCGTTTCGAATTTTTCTAAGTGTGGCGCGCGGGGGGGAGGGGCTCGCCGGAGCGGCGGCGGGGCTCACCGGCGGCGCGCTAGGGCTCGTCGCAGGGGCCGGGCTTGGCCGCCTGTGCACGGTTTTCGACGGCGCACCGTTTGGTTGGGGTGGCGAGGCGGGAGGGTGAACGGAGCGTAGCTCGTGGACGGCAATGGCGGAGACGGTAATCTCCGGCGTGGGAGCTCGTGCTCGCCACCGCACGAGAGGAGGGGCGGCCAAGGCTGGGAGCGTCACCTGCTCGAGGGGAAACTCGGCACGGGGTCGAAGAAGGAGGAGGGGCCCGGGAGGTAGCGGCTCGTCGGAGGGGTGGCGAGGCGCGGTGACCGGCGGCGAAGAAGATGGGATTTTCTTCTCCGTTCGGACTCGGTTGGACCTGGGAAGGAGCAGGGAGGTCCGTTAGGTTCTGGCACACCTTCCGAGAGGCAGAGGCGTGACATGAGCTCACCCGAGCACCGCTCAATCGACCTCGCCGGCGTTCATGGTGGAAACGGAGTTCTTTGTGGCTTTTTGGCGATTGGTGCTCACGGAGTAGAGGAGAGGGTTGGGGACCGGGGTTAGAGCTACTCAGGGACTTGGCGAGGTACTTGCGCGCAAATGTGGGGCGTTGAAATGCGGAGGGGGCGGTGCACGGGGAAAATGGTCCGGGCGGCGGCCATGGCGAATTCTCTCCCCGCCATCGACGGCCGCGCGGGCGAGCTTCCGGCGAAGGAAGGACGCGATGCTCGACGCGTGGAGTTGCACAGCGGAGGAAGGACGGGGCGGCGCCTAACCGGCATGGGCACCGGCGGCGAGCGCCGCCGACGGTGGCCCCGGCCACCGTGCCGGCCTCTGTTCAAATGGGATTCCCACAATTTACAGTTTTGCCACTGATGCCCTTCTCTGTAATTTGCTCATAGAATTCGATCCTTTCGGAATTTTCGCATACCAAATTTTCTGGAGGTCCACGGCGTTGTAAGGAACAACTTTTGTTATTGGCAAAAGTTCAGATTCGAATTGTAAAAATTTCTAAAAATTGATGAACAGGTGCTGTTTCAAATTGAAGTTGGATTTTTCTAGGAATTTGTGCTGTTCCAAAAATTCAGGAAAAATGTCCTAAATTCATGTCTTGAGGTGGTCTACCAGATTGTGCAAAAATTTAGGGTCACCCCCATGGAAAATGTTGGAGATCTCACTAGCTAGGGTTTTGGACCATTAAAAACCCTAATAGGACCTTAACCCATTATTTCATGTGCTTAGCCAAATGATTAGTGTTTTGTACATGCAAATTTCTTTTTAGCACAGTAACATCGTGAATTTGTGACACGGGGTGTCACAGCCCTCCCCTTAAAGAAATCTCGTCCCGAGATTATGATTGGTAAAAAGAAGGGTCGAAGGGAGGTGCGTCGTTACCTCGATTGCGAAGCCATGAACTCGGGAAAGTGAATATCCAGGAATTCCTCCTGTTCCCAAGTGGCTTCATCCTCGGTGTGATTACTCCATTGCACTTTATAGAAGGTGGTAGTGCGGTTGCGAGTAACACGATCCTTCTTATCGAGAATCCGGACGGGAGTTTCTGGGTAAGATAGATCATCTTGCAATTGCTCGGTATCGGAGATGACCACGTCGATGGGTGGTTTTAGACACTTCTTGAGTTGCGACACATGGAACACGTTGTGCACACGTTCCAAGTTTGCCGGCAATTGCAACCGGTATGCCACGGGGCTAAACTTCTCCACAATTGGGAATGGTCCAATGTAGCGGGGAGCAAGTTTTCCTTTTATACCGAAACGTGACACACCTTTATTTGGAGAGACACGAAGATAAACATGATCATTTACCTCGAATTCCAGCGGGCGTCTCCTTTTGTTTGCATAACTTATTTGGCGGGATTGAGCAGCTTTCATATTAGCTTGTATCTCTCTCACTTTTTCCTCGGCCTGCTCAACAATATCCGGACCAAATATTATTCTGTCGCCCGACTCCGACCGGTTTAACGGCGTACGGCAAGAATGTCCGTATAACGCCTCAAAAGGAGTGACTCCGAGCTTTCTTGATAGCTGTTGTTATAGAAAAATTCAATGAATGGTAACTGATCATCCCAGTTTCCCTTTTGCGTCAAAGCACAAGCTCTCAACATATCCTCCAAGTATTGAATTAACCTTTCCGATTGTCCGTCTGTTTGAGGATGATATGCAGAGCTCCGGATTAGGGTAGTACCAAGACTAGCGTGCAATTGTTCCCAAAATCGAGAAACAATTTGCGGACCGCGATCTGAAATGATGGTCTTTGGCACACCATGTAAACACAGCACACGGGCAATATACAATTCAGCATACTTCTTAGCACCGTAGGTGGTGTGTACCGGAATAAAGTGTGCTGATTTCGTCGATCTATCGACGATTACCCATATGGAATCATGTTTCTTGGATGTGAGAGGTAATCCAACAACAAAATCCATTGCTATGTCTTCCCATTTCCAAGCGGGAATTTTCAATGGGTGCAATAGTCCGGCTTTCTTCGGATGATCAGCCTTGACTCGTTGGCAAGTGTCGCACTCGGCAACATAACGAGCCACTTCTCGCTTCATGCGAGTCCACCAGAATTTTTCTCTCAACCCACGGTACATTTTGTTACTACCGGGGTGTATGGAGTATTTAGAGAGATGGGCTTCGTCAAGAATTTTCTTCCGTAGTTCCATATTCTTCGGAATAACGAGACGGTTATTAAACCACAGAACTCCCTCCTCATCTTGACGGAAACACTTAGCCTTTTCGGTACCCAACTTTTGTCGGATGTGTTCCATACCTTCATCCGTTTTCTGGGCAGCAATGATTTCTTCTCGTAGAGTAGGAACAAGAGCCAAATTGTGCAATGCACCATAAGGAATGATATGAAGACAAGGATTACTTTCATTTTCAGATTTGCTGACATTTTCCATAGAGCAGATTTCAACTTGATTGCATTGGTGTTTGCGGCTTAGTGCATCGGCAACCACATTAGCCTTCCCGTGGTGGTAATGAATTTCCAATTCATAATCTTTTATCAATTCCAGCCACCTCCGTTGTCTCATATTTAATTCTTGCTGCGTGAAAATATATTTGAGGCTTTTATGATCGGTGTAGAGGTGCACAAGATTTCCTAAGAGATAATGTCTCCAAGTTTTGAGAGCAAGAACTACCGATGCCAATTCAAGATCATGAGTAGGATAGTGCTTCTCATGTTTGCGGAGTTGGCGGGAGGCATAGGCAATGACTCGGCCTTCTTGCATAAGAACACAACCCAATCTTCCCCTTGGTGTTGTCCGGGCCCACCATGTCGCTCTTGTCGAAGGTGATGGGAACGTCCGCCCACTTCAGCAGGGGAGCCGCGGCCTTGCCCTCGGTGATTGCGAGGACCTCACGGCGGAAACGCTTGGCCTCGCCCCTGGATGTGAAGCTCGAGGAGCCCCGCTGATCACGGCGATGGAGTCGTCCGCGCTCCGGTACGCCTCGACTTCCTCTTTCTCCTCCTCCTTCTCTTTCTCGGCCTTCTCGGCCGCCCGCCGCTCGTCGCGCCGCTTGATGCTCGCCCGGATGTAGCGACACTCCGACCGGTCGTGGTCGTTGGTGCGGTGGAAGTAGCACGCGAAAGTACCCGGGGGTTTAGGCGGCGACTTGCCGCACCCGCGGAAGGTGGGCGTCACGCCCCCGGGGGACGGGCCTCCAGCCCGCGGCCACTTCTTCCGCCTTACGCTTGCGCGCGAGGTTCTTCTTCCGCTTCTTGGAGAGGGTGCCCCCGGACTTGGGAGAGGAGGTACCCGGGTTGGACTTCGCCGGCGGGTCGTGCCACGCTTGGGCTTCCTGGCGACGGGCGCACTTGTCGGCCAACTAGAAGAGGTCCGTGACCGTCTCCGGCCGGTGTACGCCCGGTTCGCCCGGGATATCCTTGTCTCGGACGCCATGGCGAGAAGGCGGACAGCACCCGGGAGGGGTCGATGCGCGGGATGGTGTTGTGGACTTGACCGAAGCGCTGCATGAACGCTCGCAGCGTCTCGCCCGGCTTCGGACGATGCGGTCCAGGTCGATCCGGCTTCCCGGACGCTTCGCCGTTCCTTGGAAGTTGGCCATGAACTCCCGGCACAGGCTCTTCCAGGAGCCGATAGACTCCGGCGCCGGGTTCATGAACCATGACCGAGCCGAGTCCTTGAGGGCCGGGTGGATGTAGTTGGCCATAATGTCCTCCGAGCCACCAGCGGCTTTGACAGCGGTGGAGTAGATCCGTAGGAACTCGTCGGGGGAGCGGTGCCGTCGTACCTTCTCGGAAGGTCCGGGCGGAACTTGCCGGGCCACGTGACGTTGCGCGAGCGCTTTGAGAGGGCCGCGCAGCCCCCGAGGAACGAGGGGTCGAGCTCCTTTCTCTTACGCTTAGGGTGGCGCTCCGGGGACGTCTCCGCCTCCGCGCCGTCGTGGTTGTGGGCGGAGGTGCGCTCACGCTCGCGTCCCGCTCGCGCGAGCGCTCAATGCCGACGCGTGCATCTTCCCCCTCACGGCGGCGCCCGTTGAGGTTGTTGCGCAGGTCGCGGTGCCCTCGCGCTCGCGGAGAATGAACGGAGAGCGAAGCCGCCGGCGGGCGCGTGTCCTTGGCGCGGTTGGCGCGGCGGTTGCTCGTCGGTTAGTGGCTGCTGCGGTTGGCGCGACGGCCCCGCCCGGCGCTTGGCCTGCGCCGTATCCAGGAGCTTACCTACTCCGGTGAGCCACTCCTTTGCCTCGCTGTCCCCCGCCAGCCCCGCCGGCGGGTTGTTGAGCATGGTCTTCACGGCGGTCGGGGGTCGTCCCCCTCTTCTTCCTGGGATATCCCGACACGATCCCGACAAAATCCGTTGCGATCTCTTTCCCTCGGTTCGTGCTCCGGGTCTCTTCCATCCTATTGGTCGAGAGCCCTCCCGGCGCTCGTAGCAGCGCGGCTTCCCGAGACGCGGCGCACGGGGAAGCCGCGCGCACGTCCTGTCGGGCTGCGACGTCGCCGCGAGCTCTTGAGTGCCGCATTAACTCCGGGTGGTTGGGGCGCCGGAGGAAGCTACCGGAAAGCTTCGTCTCCCCGACGCTCCCGCTCCTCCGGCCTTCATGGGCCTCGTGGGCTTCGTGAGTCTTGAGGACTTCCTCATCCGCAGCCGCCGTCTTCGTCCGTGGGCCGGAAACAGCCCACGCCCGGTTAGGGGGACCCCCGATCCCCCTACACCGACGGACGCCAAGCGGGCGAAGCTTTCGGCACCCGAGGAAGTGTCTACCAAGAAGATCTCACTCGGGGGCTCGGAGGACAAGACCACCACCATCGGTGGCGACCTCGACCCAAAATAGGAACTCGCGCTCATCACCTTCCTCCGAGCACCAACTCAAAGTTGACCCCACCGCGAGACCCGTGAAGCAGCGGGCGAGGCGCCAAGCCCCCGAGCGTGAAGACTTCATCGGGGCCGAAGTCAAGAGGCTTCGGAGGCCAAGTTCATCGTGGAAGTCACGCACCCGACGTGGCTCGCCAACCCGGTGGTTGTGCCCAAGAACAATGGCAAGATGCGGATGTGCGTGGACTACACCGACCTGAACAAGGCGTGCCCGAAGGACCCGTTCCCTTTGCCCCGGATAGATTCCGTAGTAGACTCCACCGCAGGCTGCGACCTGCTTTGCATGTTGGATGCGTACTCCGGGTACCACCAAATCTGTATGGCTAAGGAGGATGAGGAGAAGACCGCTTTCATGACTCCCGCAGGGAGCTTTTGCTACGTGAGCATGCCTTTCGGTCTCAAAATGCAGGCCCCACGTTCCAACGAGCCATGCGCCTAACTCCGGACTCGCAAATCGGGAGGAACGTGGAGGCGTATGTGGACGACCTGGTCATTAAGAGCCGCAAGGCACCGTCTCTCCTGTTCGACTTAGAGGAGACTTTCTCCAATCTGCGCCGCAACCGGGTGAAGCTCAACCCGGAGAAGTGCGTCTTCGGCGTACCAGCAGGGAAGCTACTCGGCTTCCTGGTCTCGCACCGCGGGATCGAAGCAAACCCGAGAGAAGATCCGGGCCATCGAAGAAATCCGCCCCCAAGGCAACTCAAGGATGTGCAACGCCTAGCCGGGAGCATGGCGGCCCTTGGCCGGTTCATCTCGCGCCTAGGTGAACGCGCTCTCCCCTGTTCAAGCCGATGAAGCGGACGGACAAATTCGAGTGGACCCGGGAAGGCGATGAAGCCTTACAAGACCTCAAGCGCTACCCGTCCTCCGCGCCCGTTCTAGTCGCCCGGAACCGGGTGAACCACTCGCTCTCGTATATAGCGGCTAACCCGCAAGTGGTCGGTGCGGCTCGGTGGTCGAGCGGGCTGGAGCAGGCGCCTCGCGGTTCTCGGCGAACCAACAAACGCGGGTGCCTCGACGGCTCGAAGGCGGCAGCCCAAACAGACCCGGGGCTCCGGCTGCGACCAGCTCGCAGGCCTTGGAGCACCCGGGGCTACGGACGCCCTGCTCACAAGCATGGCCTGCGATGCGGCCGCTCCAGCCTGCCGGGTGGGGCACCCGGGCGGTCCCCGCCGCGACGACTCCTGCAGACGGTGTGGCTCCCCGCCTTCACCCGGGGCTCCGGCTCCGACCTCGTCGCATGGTTTGGGCGAAGCGGGGACCACAACGGGAAAAGCAAGAATGGGCGCGTTGATCCCACCCCACCCGGGCTCCGGCTCCGACCACGTCTCGCATCATGGGCGGGGTGGGATCCGGTCCAGCTACCCCCGACGTCGGCACCGCGTCATCCCCGCATCACCCGGGGCCCCGGCCCGGGTTGCCACAACGAGCAAGAGCGAGCTTGGGCCCGCTTCCCTAGAATCCGAATCTCGCACGCGGCACATCCAACGCCCGGTGTACTTCATCGCCGAAGTTCTGCGGGACGCCAAGACACGGTACCCGTAGTACCGGAAGATGCTCTACACAGTACTTGTCGCATCCCGAAGCTGCGACACTACTTCCAAGGCCACCCCGTCCGGGTGGTAACGACGGCACCACCGGAGACCATACTCGCGCAACAGAGAAGCGACCGGGCGAGTGGCCAAATGGGCCGTGGAGTTAGGGAGTTCGACTTGTCCTTCCTCAAGCACGCACATCATCAAGAGCCGGGCTCTAGCCGAGTTCGTTGCCGAGTGGACGCCCACCCCGAGATCGAGCGCGAAGAGTTCAGCACCCGGTACAGCAGCATGACGTACCCGGCGATCACCGGACGATGTTCTTCGACGGTTCCCTCACCCTCAACGGTACGGGGTAGGGGTGCTGCTGCTGTCACCAACCGGCGATGAGCTGCGCTACGCGGTCCAGCCTACACTTCGGGTGCACCAACAACATGGCGGAGTACGAAGCTCTCCCGGCGGGGTTGCGGATCACGGCCGACCTAGGTGTCACGCGCCTCCTCGCCAAGGGGGACTCGCAACTCGTCGTCAACCAAGTGTCCAAGGAGTACCGAGTGCAACGACCCGCAGATGGCCGCGTACCTCGCGGCGGTCGACGGATGGAAAAGAAGTTCAACGGCCTCGAGGTGCTTCACGTACCTAGGGGCGACAATCACTTTGCCGACGAACCGTCCCGGGTGGCCTCCACTCGAGCTCCAATCCCACCCGAACGTTCATGGAGATCTTGACATCCCCTTCGGCCTCCGACGCCGACCGAGCTCCGGACAGACAACAACAAAGCGCAGGCGCACCCACAGGATCTGCAGCACACGCAGAATAGCGAAGAAGCGCTTGCCGCCGAGCCGCAGGACGCTCGCTGGATGGACGACATCCTCGGGTACCTGCGTGACGACATCCTTCCGAAAGACGACACGGAAGCGGAACGCCTAGCCTCGCCAAGCCAAGCGATACGCCATTGTCGATGGCAGGTTGTACAAGCGCAAGTGCCAATGGCGTTCTACCGAAGTGCGTAAAGACGGAAGAAGGCAACGACATACTCGTTGAGATCCACGAGGGCGAGTGCGGCAGCCACCACGCTCCCCGCACGCTGGTCGGGAAAGCCTTTCGGCAGGGTTACTACCGGCCGACGGCCCTCCAGGACGCCACCAGGCTGGTGCAACAATGCAAGGCATGCCGGTTTCACGCCAAGCGGATGCATCCGCCCGCTCAAGCCCTTCAAACAATTCCCTTATCCCGGCCGTTCGCGGTTTGGGGTTTGGACATAGTGGGGCCGTTTCCGATCGCCCGGTGGGTACAGGTGGCTATACGTGGCCATCGACAAGTTCACAAAGTGGGTGGAAGCCGAAGCGGTGACAAAGATAGACCAAAACTCGGCGGTCAGATTCATGAAGAATGTCATTGCAAGATTCGGGTGCCGCAGCGGATCATCACGGACAACGGGACCCAGTTCACGAGCCACGCATTCGCAGCGTACTCGCGATTCCCTCGGCACCCGGATCTGCTTCGCCTCAAGAGCCCACCCACAAAGGAACGGCCAAGTCGAACGCGCCAACGGAGAAATCCTCAAGGGTCCGAAGACAAGATCATTTGACCCGTTGAAAAAGAAAGGCTCCAAGTGGGTAACGGAGGTCCAATCCGTGCTCTGGTCCCTGCGCACCACGACGAGTCGAGCCACGGGCGAAACGCCTTTCTTCCTCGTGTATGGTGCGGAGGCGGTGCTACCGACGGAGACCCTGTTCAATGGCCCCCGAGTCGCCGCGTTTGACGAAGCCGACCTAGACACCCGACGGCACGACGACATCGACCTCCTCGAGGAGGCAAGACGACGGGTACTACCGCGAAGCGCGAGGTACCTCCGGGGCCTGCGCCGCTATCACCAGCCGACGCGTACGCCCCGAGAGTTGCAAACGGGAGACCTCGTCCTCCGGCGGGCTCGGACGCGTGAAGGCAAGGATAAGCTAACTCCCATGTGGGAAGGGCCCTTCGTCGTCACTCGCCGTCACCCGCCCGGGATCCGTTCGTCCGGAGTCGGAGGACGGGCACCCGGAACCGAGCGCTTGGAACATTGAGCACCTAAAGAAATTCTACCCTTAGAATGTTCCGTAGCCAATGGTCCCGGTAGTACTCGGAAGTCTCATCGCCACGGCCACGATCGCCACGGCACCTGTACTAACGTGTTTTGAATAAAAACAGCGCCCGGCCGCTTCTTTCCCTACTTCTCGCAGGATCGCTGTTGTATATGCCAAAGTCCTCGCTTTCCTCCGACGGGTAAGAAAGGCCTATGACTTAGGCGGAAGCCGGAAGGCGTCACGATTGGTCAAGGCTCGGATGCCGAAGTCGCACTCTAAGCGTAACTACGAAGTACCGAACGGCCTACGGTTGAGTGACGCACGGCGACAATCACACCCAACGTAAGGGACACAAAGGGCTTAGGCTTTTCATTTACAATCTCAAATTTAAACTTAACTTCTGCCTTGCATGCAGAAAAACAGGTTTAATAAAATACAAAAAGGGCACAGGCGCCAAAAGACCACTCGCAGGTGGAGGAAGCGGGCGCTTAGCCCCGCTTGAAGCTTTCAGCGAAGGCACGAGCGACGGCGCGAGCCTGCGCCTTAGCCGCGGCGTGCTCCCCCGCGGGGACATCGCCATTCACCACGGCCAGGAGCGGGAACCCGGGCACCAGCACCGGGCGTTCGCCAGCACCTCCTCCAGGGCCGCGGCTATGGTTTGCCGCCCTTCCTCCTCCAGGAGCTCCGCCACCCGGTCTTCGGGCCGCTCGGAGAGTCAACCACCCCCGCATGGCGAATGCATACCCGGCCGCGCCGCGGTCGAGGGGCTCAGGAAGACGGGGCAGGCCCACCTCGAACGGCGCCGACGAGACCCCCGGTGCACCTCGGCGGCGATCTCGGCCTGCGACCGCGCCGCCGAAACACAGCGTACCAAGCGCGCGACTTAAGCAAAACAGGAAGAGAAGCGACATACCCGTCACGGGTTCACCCGGCCGCTTGCACCGGTGCGGCTGCAGGAGATGTCTCCTCGGCAGCGGCCCCCGTCATGGGCGCCGGCGAAGCTTGCCGAGCCCGCTTCCACGGAATAAGCGCGGGCCCGGAGGAGTCGGAGGAGGGCGGCGACGGAGACCTCTTCCCCTTGCCTTTGTCGCGCACGCAAGGACCCGGCTCGCGGCGTCGGGGCCGGCACCCGGAGCTCCGGAGGCGCCTCCCGGGCGGCCACCGCACCCGGGGTAGAGGGAGGCGCATCCCGGACACCCGGAGACCGGGGCAGGGGCCGGAGCCGCGACCTGGAACCCGAGCGGCCCCGGCCGAGGCATGGAGTCAATGACCGCGCGCCGATCCGGCAGGAGGCGAAGGGCCCGGCACCCTCCGGTACCCGAATGCGGCGGGCCACTTCTTCCCCGTCGGCATGGAGTAGTCGAGGCCTCGGGAAGATCCGAGTCCGCCCCCGTGCGAGTGCGGCCGGCGAAGTTGAAGTCCCGGTACAGCCACGACGGGTGCGACCTCCGGCGGAGCGGCGCGATGTTGCACTCGAGGAAGTCATGCACAACCCCATGCGAAGTCAAGCCGGCCGCGGCGAGCGCCGCGATCCGGTCAACCACGGGCATCATGCCGGCAGGGAGGTTGGGCACGGAGTCCCGGATGGGGAAGTGTTGAGCCGAGCCCGGCGGAACGCGGAGGCGGCGGAAGTCCCTCTCGTACGGGACCACGAACCAAGCCTTCTTCCACCCCTCCACTTTACTCGCTGGGCGAATACTCAATGTACCCGCTCTCGCTCCGGCGGTGAACCGCACGCACCCGATCACCTCCGTGGCGTTGGTGAGTGTCGCCTTGAAGTAGCGCCGGAAGATGGGGAAGCACGGCTGCACCCCCACAAATGCCTCGCATAAGTGGGCGAACACCGCCGGCGCCGCGACCGCGTTTGGCGTGAGGTGCGCCATCCGGATCCCGTACGCCCGGAGCACCTCCATGAAGAAGTCGGAGAAGGCGGGGGAACGGCGCCGGCCACAACGAAGGACAGGAAGTGGAGGATCTGCAGTCCTCCGGTCGACGGCAGCAAAGGTCCCCCGACGCGGACGACCTTATCGCCATCCACCGGAAGGAATGGCGAGAGCCGCTTCATCTCGACCCGGGGTCGGACAACTGCACCGGGGCCGGCGCATCCGTCGACGGCGAGCGCGTGCGCGAACCACCACGGCGCGGGGACTTCCCACGGGCCATCCCGGCAGCGAGGGAGCGACTGCGACGGAGCGGCGGCGCGGATCGGCGGAGAAGAAGGCGAAAAGGAGCGCAGCAGCGAGAGAGAAGTTGAGGAGACGAGGAGGCGAAAGGCGAAGTGGGAGACGTGCCCTGGGCAACCGGCCGTCCCGAGTACTTAAGCGCAGGCGCCGAGCGGGCCTACCGCACGCGAACCGAAGCGACGCGACGTCTCGGAGCGATCGTGCCTCGGCAGCCCAAGCGGCACCATCCTTTGAGAGCCGCGCCTCGGAGCCGTCCCGGGCGCCGACGGGTGGCCCCAATCCCTGCTCCGACCCCGCGGGTCGGCGACTCGCGACCGGGGCTCCTGTCGGTGTAGGGGGATCGGGGTCCCCCTAACCGGGCATGGGCTGTTTCCGGCCCACGGACGAAGACGGCGGCTGCGGGATGAGGAAGTCCACAAGGCCCACGAAGCCCACGAGGCCCGTGAAGGCCGGAGGAGCGGGAGCGTCGGGGAGGAGGAAGCTTCCCGGTAGCTTCCTCCGGCGCCCCAACCACCCGGAGTTAATGCGGCACTCAAGTGCCTACGGCGGCGTCGCAGCCCGAAAGGACGTGCGCGCGTCTTCCCCATGCGCCGCGTCTCGGGAAGCCGCGCTGCTACAGCGCCGGGAGGGCTCGTAGCCAATAGAATGGAAGAGGCTTGGAGCCCAAATTGAGAAAAAGAGATCGTAACGGATTTTGTCGGGATCATGTCGGGATATCCCAGGAAGGACCGGACCCCCATCGGGCGTCCGGGTACCCCTCCGGGTACTTGTACAAGTACTTCTGTCCTTACCCTATAAAAGGAGGGGGTACTCCCATGTAAGAGACGGACAACACTCGAATACACACACACGAGCAGGACGTAGGGTATTACGCATCCATTGCGGCCCGAACCTGGGTAGATCCTTCGTGTTCTTGCTCGCTTGAATCATCTGCGCTAAGCACGAGTAAATCCGTCCTTCCCCGAGCCTATTTGGAGGTGTGCTCACACACCGACAAAGCCCATTTCTCAAAAATATATCTAAGTCATGAGGGTAGGAAATTGGGAAATATCAAGATTATTTATTTCCTTTTTTATTCATCATTTGTCTTCTGTATGATTATTATGTCTTCATGTTTCTATGATTCAAAATGGATTTATGCCTTCAAAAGTCTAATTTGGAAAATAAAAACCTTGCAAAGAGAAATTAGGAAGGCAGTACTAGGTGTTGTTTCTGTAGCTCTTTAGAGACTATACAAGACTTGTTCTTTGATTGCCATTTCGGTAGATTCATTTGGAATACCATGTTCATAACATTTGGAATTCAACAACCATTTAGCTTCTATGACATGTTTGGTGCTTGGCTGAATGGTATTTCCCCGACGCTGAAAAACCAAATATTATTAGCTGCTGCCGCTCTTTGTTGGGCAGTCTGGTTGAATATAAATAATATGACAATCGATAGAGCAAATCAATCAATTTTTATAGGTGATTTTCAGGACGGTCTATTTGACAAAATGTTGGTCCTTGTTGCAAAACGAGGATGAAAGACTAACTCTCAAGACAACATGTTAACTCTTGGAGACAGCCATTATAGAACTGTTTTCCAAATTTGGTTGGAAGTTTAGGAATAGAATTGAGGTATAGACTTGGTTCTCTGTTTATTTTTTGTTCAATTGATTGTAATATCTTTTATGAGCTTGTTGCTTGTTATGTGGGAGCCTAAGAGCTCGTTGTAACTGATCAGCTGTGTGGTGCCCTCCTGGGGGTACAGAAGCTGGAACATTGTTCTGTGTTCAGTAGATGTGAATCAGTAGCATACTTTAGTAAATAAACTTGATCATCAACTCTATTTTTTCTTTCTCTTCGTACTACTAACCAACAGTTTCAAATAGCACAAGCTTAACGGCCAACTATCAATAACTTTGACGCCAGTGCACATGCTGGCCGTGCACGTTGTGAGCCACTACAGTACTACTGTGCTCCGCCAAGGCAAGCTAGTCTCGGTACAACGTCATCCATTCGGAGCGGAGCACTCTACAAGAGTAACCGACGGCGCTTGGGCACCCTGATGAGGGAGATATCGTCCAACACCGGCCCGCACAGCGTGCCGTCGGGCTTCATGACGTAGTTCATGCTCTGGAACACCACGCGCGTGACCTTGTCCACCGCCGCGAACTCCAGCTCGGCGCGCTTGTACCCGCCCGCGCCCTGCGACTCGTACGGCACCTGGAGCTTCCCCTGCGCCGCGTACGCCTCCACGACCAGCGACCCCTGGCACCCGTTCCCGGCGTCGCCGACGGAGAAGGACAGCTTGTAGGACCGCCCCGGCGTGGTGCGCACCTCCTGCACCAGCGCCGTCTCCCTGCCGGCCACCAGCTCCACGGCGTAGGAGCCCTGGGGCACCTTGAAGTGCTGCGCGTCCACGAACTTGACCACCTTAGTGTCCGACATGATCGTCCACTCCGGCAGCGGGGAGTGCTCGTCCTCCGTGATTGGCGGCACCATCACGCCCCACGGGGAGTCGGGGAACATGTAGGGGCCCTCCTCGAAGTCTCCGTTCTTGAGTACGCTGTCTGCTGCACGAGTTGGACTGATTAGTTTGTTTCGTGGTAAGGGAAATATCAAGTTAAATGTATCACGGTTTTTGCTAATAAAGTAATAACAGCAATACTTTTGGTGTGCGTAGGGTGGTGAAGGGTCTTGATGGCGACGGAGTCGATGAGCGGGCCGCAGGCCGGGTCGTCCTCAGAGTCCGGGTCCTCGATGGAGAGCCACGCCGTGGTGTGCTTGGCCTTGAACGCCCACGAATAGCAGTCCCAGCCGCTGCTCGTGTACACGGTCTGGATGGGGAGGACGCCGGACTCGGGGGTCACCGACACCCGCACCTTCTCGGCCTGGGAGCACGTGCGCGCCGCGCAGAAGGTGATGGAGTAGTACGTGCGCCGGGTCAGGCCTACCAGCTTCTGCCGGATCAACGCGTTGCTGCCCAGCCGCACGGCCCGCGCGCCCTCGGGCACCGGCAGGATCATGTCGTCCAGCTTCTGCCCGGACTCGATGTACTCCACGAACCCGGAGATCTCCCAGGAAGGTATGGCGTGCGGGCTCATCACCCGGCTGCCGTTCAGCTGGGACTTGTCCGGTCCTTGCTCAAAGTTGCCATTTGGTAGCAGGCCTGGATGAACAAACAAGCGCGTTAGTTAGCTCGTGAATCATGCACACTGAGAACGGACAGAAATAAAAAGTGCATTTAGCATAGTCATCAGACATTCAGACTTCTCAGAAAATTAGACTGCAGTGCACATCATTCATTCAGTCCAAGTCAGAAATGAACATCCCCTTCTTCAATGACAGTAGTGAAGCTAAAGCGTCCTCATGCTTTACAGCGTTTTATTAATCGTTGTCAACCTTCGTGATGCTAATAGTTAATCACCACTTGCTACTTGGCATTCTAACCATGATGTCTAGATACTCAAAGCCAGCTCAGATAAAAAGACCGTGATTAATCTCGATGCCTAGATGGGATTCCGAGCTACACATGCACGCACTCATTTCACAGTTTTCAAAGGAGGGGCCCTAACAAGTCAATGCCCCCTTTCCTTTAACAACAAAAAAACAAAGTCAACGCTCTCTGATCCCTTGCAACAAAGAACAAACTTTTTTGGGGAAAACAATGAAAAAAATTAAAGTACAGAATTGTAACAGCATAATCATGATTGTTCCGCTGGTTTTGTATTTCTTTGTCCAAATTTAGACAGCACCAGCGCTTGGAACAGAAGAACACAGGAGGGGTCAGAAGTCAGTGACATCAACCATGCATTTGAGACATAAACGAAAAAGAAAGAAACGCACTTCTGCCTTACGTAAAATGGAAGCGTCGTTGAAACTGAGTGAAATCTGGCAATCTCACCAATGCAAATGCAACATGGATGTAACAGCACATATGGATGTCGGGTTGCAAGACTTCTCACCGTCAGTGACGCCAGAAACCACTCGACCGGCCACGCCGACGAGGAAGAGCAGAACCAACGTTGTGCTCGGCGCCATATTCCGCGCTCCGCTGCCTTCGTTCTCGCTAGGCGCCTGTCGTCCCAGCTGTCGATGAGCTAGCAATGGGGAACGGTCGATGGAGACCACTCAACAGTGTGATGAGCCAGGCCGTCGCGTGGCTGCACTTATAGGGAAGCCCTCGCGGAGCACGAGGAGCGGGGCCGCGCGCGGACACGACAAGTGCTCCTCGCGGTTTAGAGGTGATGCTAGCTGGCTGGAGCTGGCCCTTCTGGGCAGCTTCGGACGGGAGAGCCTGGAGCTGCAAGAACACGCCTGCGTTTGGTGTGTGGTCAGGTCACGTGGCGCTCTGTCACGAATGATACGAGGGACGCCATTGGTGGAAGATTCTTCGGCTTCAGTTCTCCAATGCGGCCGCGGCGCTATCCAGCCAGGTGTATCTGCCGGCCAACGTCGGGCACATATAGGGTTCCGGGACCGGGTAGCGACGCGACACGCGAGGGAACGGACGTCGGTGGTGAGCTACCGGAACAGTGGTGTGGATCTTGTTGGTTTTCCCCGGTTATGTGTGCTCTCAATTTGTTTTTCTTATCTTAACTGAAAATTGCTCCAGATATCCCGCTGACTCATGTGGGACCAAAAACTTTTTTTTCCTAGTACCTACTTGAAACTTATCATACAAAATTTGAGATTGGAACCATATATTTTTTTGAAAAAAATCCTCCTAACAATCCACTATGTATAAATTATACCCCGAACAAAATCTTGACTCACTTTACTCCCTCAAACAATTTAAGCTGGTTCAATTTACTCTTTATGTAATTTCTCTTTTTTGTTTCTCTTTGTACGAATTGAGTTTAGTACTCAAATTTTGCACAACTATAGTTTTCATTGAACCTTACGTTAAAAAAAGTATAATATATATTTTAAACGTAGTTTTTATAGTTTAATAGCATCAAATATCATCTTAATTATATAGTTCTAGAATTGTATACAAAATATTTAAGAAAAAATATAAAATATTTTCTTTTGTATAGAAAATAGTACTATCTATCATCATGCAAAAGTTGAGCTTCAAATTCAAAACGTACAAAGAGAAATAAAAAGAGAAAATGCATAAGGGAGTAAATTGAGCCAACTTAAATTGTTTGAGGGAGTAAAGTGAGCTCAGATTTTATTCGGGGTGTAATTTGGACATAGTGGATTGTTCGGGAAAGTAAAATAGATTTTTTCTCACTTTTTTTTATCCCAGAACATGTTGTAGACACATAAGTACTCGTTTATATGAACACTTATTTTGACTGATAAAGACTATACGTACGGCCGAAATTGCATGTTTGCAACATTGCACCAAAATTCCATTTGCACTGAACATTTTTCCTCATAACGTGGAACAGACTTTATATCATTGAAAAAAAAAACAGAAAACTTTTATACATACGGGATACGGCTGGGTCATCCGACCTACACGACCTCTCTCACGGCCGGGAGTAGACGGCACAGGGTCAACGAGTGCATCAATATTTCACTGGTCGTACGCTTGAGTCAGAAGACCCAACCGTATGTGAAGCAGTTTTGTAAAAATAATTACATGTAAGGTACGCACATAGTACATGCTAAGTTGAACTGAGATAGACTACTAGTAGTAGCACAATGAACCAAGCCACCAGGTCCACCAGGTCCAGGTGCAGCTACAACAGTGACCCTCTAATGTGTCCATTTTTTTTGGACACGCAAAGGAGAACAAAAAAACAAAGACGCAATGGCGCACTCAAAAGCTTCATGCCATGGATGCGACGAGCCCAAGTTTTCTTCTGTCCGTTCGAAGAACTGTTACCAATACAAAATGATCCGCACCCAGCAGACTACAGTAGCAACCGGCGAGCAGGACGGTGGTGAACGCTGACCATCGAGGCGTCGTCGACGACGGGGCCACACAGCGTGCCGTCGGGCTTCATGATGTAGGACATACTGACGAAAACAACACGGGTCTGGTTCGCGGTCGCCGTGAACTCGAGCACGCCGCGCGTGAACCCTCCCTTGCCCTGCGACTGGTACGCTACCTTCACGCTGCTGCGCGCGGCGTACGCCTGGACAACCATGGACCCGGCGCACCCGTTGCCGGCGTCCCCGACGGAGAACTCGAGCCGGTAGGGCCTCCCGTGCACGGTGCGCGCGTCCTGCGCCAGCGCCGTTTCCATGCCGGACACCAGCTCCACGGCGTGCGCGCCGTGCGGCACCCTGTAGTGCGCGGCGTCCACGTACTTGACGGACTTGGTCGACGACAGGATCATCCATGGCGACAGCGGCGAGTACTCGTCCTCGTCCATCGGCGGCACCAGCACGCCCCACGGCGAGCCCGGGAAGATGTACGGGCCCTCCTCGAAGTCCCCGTTCTTCAGCATGTTACCTGCTGATCGAGAATTTGTTGGGCAATTTTCAGCACTTCGTTTCTGAATAAAGAGGAATCACTCGTTCCTGGCCATCTTACTCTTGGTGCGTTGAGGAGGGCGAAGAGTCTTGATGGCAAAGGAGTCGATGAGGGGGCCGCAGGCCGGGTCCTCGTCGACGCCGGGGTTGTGGACGAGGAGCGTCACGGCGCTGCGCCTGGCCTTGAACGCCCAGCCATAGCAGTCCCATCCGCTGCTGGTGTACACGGTCTGAATGGGGAGCACGTCAGAATCGAGGGCGACGGTGACGTTGAGCTGCTCGGTCTGGGCACAGGTGCGCGCCGCGCAGAAGGTGATGGAGTAGGCCGCGCCGCGGGTCAGGGCGGTGAGCTTCTGCTTGATGAACGCGTCGTTCCCCAGCCGCACGGCGTTGGCGCCTTCCGGCACCGGCAGGATCATGTCGCCCTGCTTCTGGCCCGAGCCGATGTACTCCACGAACCCGGAGATCTCCCACTTCGGGATCGCGTGGCGGCCCATCACCCTGGTGCCGTTGAGCTGCGACTTGTCCGGCGCCTCCTCGAAGTTGCCATTCGGGAGCAGGCCTGGGCACATACCACTATCAGTTAAGGAATCATTCGTAGCATAATAACAGCGTGAAAGGTCTCACCATCTGGTATGGCCGACGTCGCTCCAGCAACCAAGCATATGGCCAAGAACACCACAGTTCCAGGAATTCTCTGCACCATTCCCCTCTCCCTCTCATCTCGGTTGCGTTCGCCGGATGAAGGAGTGAAGAAGTACGTACTCTGAAGACTGTAACTCGATCCTATAGAGGAATCAACGCGAACCAATGCAGAGCCTCGTTGCTTTCGCTCATGCATAATTATAGAGGATACGTGCGCTTGAAGCATCTCAGGGTTGAAAACATGTATGGCCAAGTTGGCCACTGTGTCCGTGTCCGCAGGAGGCTGATGAGCGAAAGGACCGCCGGATCGAGATGGCTGGCAGGGCATCTCCGGTTCTGAGCGGCGCCGGCGTTTTGTGGTTGTGCCCATACCGGCCGGGTGGTGACTGGGAACGGCGCGCTGTACCTGTTTGAAATTGGAGCTCGCAGTAGCAGAGTTCTTTATCTCCGAGGGAGTAGTTTAGTTCACGCCATTAATGCACCCAAATCCCAATTCCCAAGGTAGGGATTTTGGGCTTGCCCTTTGGGCCGCAGCCCGTGAGATGGGCTTAGGACCTCCAGCTGGGCTGTTCCGTTATCCAGACTTCAGAAATATCACGGCAAAAAAAGACCACAGAAATATCACGGCAAAAATGTCAGAAATACTAGTTCCTCAAAAAAATACCACAGAAATATCAGGGCAAAAATGTTTGACTTTTTTGGGCCGTGAAATAAAAAGGAATTATTTTTGCAGCAGAATGGTCACGAGTCACGAACCACGGCAGGCATGCATGGTGCGTTGGTGCCGCCCTTTGACCATAATGTGGTTTAGTGATTGACAACGTAAGGACTAAGGAGTACTCACTGTATTTTAAAATGCATTTGTTAATTTTTTAGAATTCAGTCTGATCATTATTTATTTTAAAAAAATATTACAACAAATACATTATATTTAATATATATCTAACAATAAATCAAAAGATAAAAAGATAATCAATATTTTTTAATAAGACGAACGATGAAACACAATTTTAAAAAGTCAACAAATGCTTACATTTTAGAACGGAGATAGTACTACTGAATGTCTGAATACGTTTGTTCTTTCTAGAAGTTAGACAACAATCCGGTAAATACGTTTGTACCAGGACTTGTTGGATGCAGCTTATCAGTTTCGTCACCAATGGTTAGTCCATTGCCCTTTTTAAGTGCACAAAAGGACTATGCATCTCTCTATTTAATTAGAAAAAGTGATGAGACTAATGTAAGTTGAAACACAAAGTCCATTGTCCATTTAATAATAAATTTTTTCTTGGGACATGAGGAAATCTTTGATTTGTATTTCATTTGCATGACCATTCAAATTTGTATTTTATTTGCATGAGGAATGATCATGCAAATGGAATACAGAGAGAGGGACTTTTGTGAGCATATGTCCATATTAGTTTAATTATTAATTATGATTTAATATAATATAAAATATGTGATTATATCATTAAACATGTCAAATTAGTTATAGATATGCTTTATTAATATGTCAAGTCATAATTTGAAGTACATAAATGTGAAATTCTGTTAAATTGAAGTACATTTGATAAAAATTGATAGAATTTGATATTTCTGTACTTTAAAGTATGATTTTGACACATTAATAAAACATATTTATAACTAATTTGACATGTTTAATACTATAATCAGAGATTGGACATTTATATTAAACCATAATTAATAATTATATAAGGATGGCCGCACACCCCTGTGTTCATTGAAGTATTTTCCAAATACAAATTCGAATTTTTCCTACATGATTATTTTTATATATGTTAAGTTATTCCAGATTTAAACAGTTTTTAGGAACATAGAAGAAATTTCTACTGTTCGAGGTCTCTTCAACTTGTGATAGCAGATGGAAAAGCACACGTAGTCCAAATCTCAAATCTGTTCATTTTTCCTTTTGTGTAACACGTACACGTCCGTTGATAGAGTGTCCATGAAACTAGTCGAAATGTAGTTTATATCGTACATAAAGAAGCTGCACTGCACCAATTGCAATGAAAAGAAAAATACTTTGACGAAAAAAGAAAAAAGAAGCTGAGATGCCAGTACACAATTGCAATGCAATCTGCATGCCGGTTCACGTTAACCAATGCAAAGAATCACGTCAGTCGTAGTTGAGCGCTTTTACGGTACACTAGTTGACCGTCGCGGTTGCATCACAGCAGCAACCTGCGCGCACGGTGGGTGCGCGTGCAGACCATCGAGACGTCGTCGAGGACGGGCCCGCACAGCGTGCCGTCGGGCTTCATGATGTAGGACATGCTCACGAACGCCACCCGCGTCTGGTTCGCGATGGCAGTGAAGTCGAGCACGCCGCGCGTGCACCCGCCCTCGCCCTGCGACTGGTACGGCACCCTCACGCTGCCGCGCGCCGCGTAGGCTTGCACGGCCATGGTCCCGGCGCACCCGTTCCCGGCGTCCCCCGCCGAGAACTGGAGCCTGTACTGCCTCCCAGGCACGGTGCGCACGTCCTGCACCAGCGCAGTCTCCATGCCGGACACGAGCTCCACGGCGTGCGCGCCGTGCGGCACCTTGTAGTGCGCCGCGTCCACGTACTTGATGGACTTGGTCGACGACATGATCATCCATGGCGACAGCGGCGAGTAGTCGTCCTCGTCCATCGGCGGCACCAGAACACCACACGAGAAGCCTGGGAACATGTATGGGCCCTCCTCGAAGTCCCCATTCTTCAGCATGTTATCTGCCGATCGAGAAATTGGGAAATTTTCAGCAACATGGTTTCTAATAAGAATCTGAATGCATCGTTCAAACTTACTCTTGGTGGTGCGTTGTGGACGGTGAAGTGTCTTGATGGCAAAGGAGTCGATGAGGGGGCCGCAGGCCGGGTCCTCGTCGACGCCGGGGTTGTGGACGACGAGCGTCACGGCGCTGCGCCTGGCCTTGAACGCCCAGGCGTAGCAGTCCCATCCGCTGCTCGTGTACACCGTCTGGATGGGAAGCACGTCAGAATCGAGGGCGACGGTGACGTTGAGCTGCTCGGTCTGGGCACAAGTTCGTGCCGCGCAGAAGGTTATGGAGTAGGCAGCGCCGCGGGTCAAGCCGGCGAGCCGCTGCTGGATGGAAGCGTCGTTCCCCAGCCGCACGGCGTAGGCACCTTCCGGCACCGGCAGGATCATGTCGCCCTGCTTCTGCCCGGACCCGATGTACTCAACGAACCCGGAGATCTCCCAGTGCGGGAGCGCGTAGCGCCCCATCACCCGGGAACCGTTGAGCTGCGACTTGCTCGGCGCCTGCTCAAAGTTGCCGTTTGGCAGGGGGCCTGAGCATATACAAAATCACTACCAGTTCAGAACCATTTGTGCGTAATCCACACCGCGGCCTCACGTGCGCCTGCTCGACCGACGTCTTATTTTGCTTATGGAATGAAATTCGGATACGAAATATATTGCTTACATGGTGTGTATTCATAGCCAAAAAAAAAAAAACAAAGAACTAAATTATACTGTATACTAGTAGGTTGCAAGCACTCACCATCTGGTATGGCTGAAGTCGCTCGAGCAGCCAAGAAGACGGCCAAGAACACCACAGTTCGTGGAATTCTCAGCACCATTTCCATATCCTCCCTTCGCATCTCGGTTGGGGTGCCTTCACCGGTTCGATAGGATGGAGGAATCAACGCGAACCGATGCAAGCTTCGTCGCTTCTAATCTTAGTTATAGAGGGAACGTGGTATTGAAGCATCTCATCAGGTTCAAATCATGCATGGCCATTGGCCAAGTTGGCCACTATATCCGCACACGAAGGCTGAGCGAAACGAGCACCGGAATCTCGCACCATCGTGAGGGCTGGCAGGGCATCTCGGGGCCATGCATGAGCGGCGGCGGCGTCTTGTGGTTGTGCCTTTACCGGCCGGGTGGCGACTGGGAACGGCGCACCGGTGTCTCCTCCTCACATGATTATCCTGTACCGGTTTGGACCTTGGAGCGATACAGTTATTTTTTTCCCTCGGACTCAGGTTCGGGGGGAGTAATTTAGTATTTTTAGGTCAGTAATTTAGGTTGTCACCATTAATGCTCCCGAATCCCGAGGCAGAGCTCTTGGGCTTGCCTATTTGGGCCTGTCATATTGGGTGGCCCTTGTTTAGATGAGCTGTTTCCGTCTGTCCAAACCAAAAATAGAAAAAAATTCAAGCAGTGGCTATTTATCTCTGTTGATAGATTTTTCTTCTCAAAGTTTGTTGATTTTTTTGGAACACGTACTATTTGAACAATGAACATACACTGCTGTAACAATAGGGTAGTTTAAGACATGATTAGTGTAGGTGTATGACCGTGGGCTAGTTTAATACACATGTCACGGGCTAGTTTAATACATCATTGTTTCAGTTGTGTATTCCAATTGTTCTGGCAAAACATTTTTATTGTTTCAATAGTTCAATTTGAATGTCCTAAAATTTCGACAGATTTTAAAAAGAAAATATAACGACAGATAAATAGCAAAGCTCATAAATCAACACAGCTTTTCCAACAGAAATGGTCACAAAGACATGCATGGTGCCGCGTCCTTTTTTACGCATCTACTCGTCATCTTGATATTAATTTGGAATCAGTTGAATATGATGGTGTGTAATTAGTGATTGACATAACAATACTCTGTTTTAAATTTGTTGTTATTAGGATAGCAATTTTCGTTCAAATTTGAACTAAAACCCCTATATAGGGAGTAGTATTAGATAAATTTTTTTCCTTCTAAAATTTTAGTAACAAATTCAATTTTAACATATTAGCAATGAGATGGACATAACGAAAAAAAAGTTTCATATTATAATGACGAGTGCTCCTGATCAGTTTCTCCATCCTTAGTTTATTATTGCCTCTTATTTTCAAGCGCACAAAACAATGTAGGAGTATTATTCTCTGTGAAGGAGAAGATTATTGCAAAACTGAAAGCACAATTTTTTAAAAACAAAACCGAAGCACGTTATCCAAGTTTCTACATAATAATTCAGGTCTCCTTATTGCTATTTTGAACTTGGAATTATGTTAGTTTCACATTATTTCAGTGCGGTACAGATATTTTTTTGAAAGAAAATGATTCAGAGTAGATTATTTATTATACTTTTGTCCGACCAAGTGTTTTAAGCCCTTCGACTGATATGTGAACCACCACCGAGTGATTTTAACCATTAGATTTGTTGGTCGTACAAAAGTCTAACAAAACGGATCTACTATATAGCAATGCTCTTTTTTGAACATGAGAAAATCGAAGTAGTTGTAAGGCGCCTCTATCTATGACCATGCATGGAAAAATCGGAGATGTGAGAATCACAAGCCTGTTGGGTTTAGTTTATATCATTTCATAGATAAGGTGGCCTTGCCAATGAAATACAAATTTTAAAGCTACTGTTCTATAACAATTTAGGAGAAGATTATTGCGACGAAATTAGAAACTGAATGGAAAAGCACATATTTTAGAAGAAGTCACAGCACATTATCCAAGTTTCAACTTGTTAAGTCGTGTCCTTATCCCTATTTTGGACTGGAATCACACTATTTTATGTAAAGCACTACAAACATTTTTTGAAACATGAGAAATTGAAGTATATGTACGGCACCCATATGGCAAACCTGTTCAGTTTAGTACATATCATTTCACTGTTGAAGTGAGCAAATGAAATACAAATTCAAAGCTTGTACGTACATTAATTCAATTTGTTCCAGTCTGACTCTCAAACCTGTTCACTTTTCCTTTTGTATAACACATCCGCCGCTGGTACACTGTGTCCATGAAATAGTCGAACTGTACTTTACAGCGTAAATAATGCAAGCACACGACCCCGAGAACAAAATAAAAAAAATCTTTGTATGAGAAAAAAAACAGAGATGCCAGTAGGCAATTGCAGTGCAATCTGCATGCCCAGCCTTGATTAATCCCAAGCAAACTCCCTCACATTAACCAATGCAACAAATCATGTCAGTCGATCATAGCAGTCTCACAGCAGCAACCTGCGCGCACGGTGGGTGCGTGTGCAGACCAGCGAGACGTCGTCGAGGAGGGGGCCACACAACGTGCCGTCAGGCTTCATGTTGTACGACATGCTCACGAACGCCACCCGCGTCTGGTTGGCGATGGCCGTGAAGTCGAGCACGCCGCGCGTGCACCCGCCCTTGCCCTGCGACTGGTACGGCACCCTCACGCTGCCGCGCGCCGCGTAGGCCTGCACGGCCATGGACCCCGTGCACCCGTCGCCGGCGTCGCCCGCCGAGAACTGGAGCTTGTACTGCCTCCCGGGCACGGTGGGCACGTCCTGCACCAGCGCGGTCTCCATGCCGGACACCAGCTCCACGGCGTGCGCGCCGTGCGGCACCTTGTAGTGCGCCGCGTCCACGTACTTGATGGACTTGGTCGACGACATGATCATCCATGGCGACACGGGTGAGTAGTCGTCCTCGTCCATCGGGGGAGAAGCACACCCCAAGGCGTGTTGGGGAAGATGTAGGGGCCTTGCTCGAAGTCACCGTTCCTGAGAATGTTACCTGCCGGGAACGAAGAAATTATGTTATTTTCAGCAAATGCGCACAATGTTGAATGCTAATTTTCGGGAGGTGAGAGTCCCTACTCTTGATGCGTTGAGGAGGCGAGAGGATCTTGATTGCGAACAAGTCGACGAGGGGGCCGCAGGCAGGGTCCTCCTCGACACCGGGGTTGTGGACGATGAATGTCTCGGTACTGTGCCGGGCTTTGAACGCCCAGGAGTAGCAGTCCCAGCCGCTGCTGGTGTACACCGTCTGGATGGGGAGCACGTCGGACTCGGGGGCCACCGTGATGTTGAGCTGCTCGGCCTGGGCGCAGGTGCGCGCCGCGCAGAAGGTGATGGAGTAGTGCGCGCCGCGCTTCAAGGGGATCCGCTGCTGGATGGAGGCGTCGTTCCCGAGCCGCACGGCGTAGGCGCCCTCCGGCACCGGCAGGAGCATGTCGCCCTGCTTCTGCCCGGACCCGATGTACTCCACGAACCCGGAGATCTCCCAGTGCGGGATCGCGTAGCGCCCCATCACTCGGGAGCCGTTGAGCTGGGACTTGCTCGGCGCCTGCTCAAAGTTGCCGTTCGGGAGCAGGCCTGCGGTTTGAGGTATTGTCATTACAGAATTTCTCGAGCGATAAATGCTGGAATGAAAAGACATTACGATTTTTCAGGAAGCTCTCACCATCCTGGATTGCTGAAGCCACTCGAGCAGCCACGCAGACGACCAGCAACAGCACTGCACGACGGGCGCTCAGCGCCATCATCTTCACCGACGTAGCAAGAACCAACACTCTGAACGCTTGATTGTAACCCAAGATGGCAGGGACCAACACAGTTCGTGATGCAGACGGCCTGTTTCCAGTTTGCACTTATAGGCGAGACGTGCTCCTAAAGTATCATCACGAGGTCGGACCACCAATCATGGCAGCCAAGTTGGCCTCAGGCTGCCGAAGCGAAACGAGCGCCGGATCCGCGGGGCGCCCGCACGATCGAGACGGTTGGAGCAGGGCATCACCGCGCGCCGATCCTGAGATGGTGCGTGCGGTGGGAACGGAATTGGCCGTTCGACCTACCTTCCTCCTCCGGGTCGGGACTGGGGACGGCCCCCTGACGCGGCGGCGTGTGGGTCACATGGCCGGCGTTCCCGAGTCCCGACGGCGCCGGTCTCTGGGCCTCTCCGCGTCGGCCTCGGGCCACGTGGTGCTCAACGGAATCAGCGTAGCGTGAGCCTACTTAAGATGAGACCCAAATCGGCATCTTGAACATGAACGTCTGTCTAGCTGAAAACTTGCGACCATGTGGGCTCAGCTTATCCAAACAAGAGACGCGTGTACTGATATCATGTGGAATCATGTTGACTCTCCCCTCATTCAACAATAAGAAAATTAAACCATTTGTGGCATATTTGACAGTCGGGAGGTCAACGTGCAAACCCCGGTCACCCACCGCCCCAGCTTCATTGGTATGTCGGCGTTCATCTCCTTTTTATCTCATCGCGCTATTGTAGTAGGCTTGATTTTCATTTATGTGCGGCTGACACAAACCTGAACCTAACATTGGGAATCACAAATGATATATCTAACCGAAACTAGTAAAGTAAATTACAACAGGCCATATAAAATGGGAGTATCGTTCTTGTACATTATTGATAGTTGTGCTAATGTCACACATTTTAGTAAAGTTGAAAGTGGCACACATTAAAACCAATGTGATTTTCATAAAAAAAATCAATGTGATTCCTTTCATATTTTAGGTTTAAAGTTATGTGCTTTCTTCATCCTCAATGATGACAATATTCTTAGCTTATGTTTATCATGTATTAATTGTGGGTGCCTGAATTACTTTACATTATAAATTATAGCCACCTTACATCGGAGAACTTCAATGAAAATTAAAACACTATTTTAATTAATTATAATTTGAATTCCAGTTATTCGTATTTTATATTTGATATCGACTATTTTTAAGATGCTATAATTGAAATAATTTGGGTATACACAACATAACCTTTGCTATAGAAAAGAGAATGACCCGCCTATTGTCTACATTTGTACATCACTGGACCTATCATAGAAGAGTTTTGTGCTACCATAGGGTCTAATTTGTTGTCTACTAGCATACAGTGTGCTTATGACATGGTCAATCAGCTTTGGTGCCACCACCATTTAAAACCTCTATATGATTTCAGAGGAACGATAACTAAAAATTAAATTTATTAGTCAGTAGTATGTGTCCTATGTAGAGCGGTTTAGTGAGCTTTATTGTTTGTTTTGGTCTTACTACCCATCTTCCCATCCCTATTCTGCCCCCTAGGGATGAAAACGATGACGGAAATTTCCGGTCTATCGAAGACCATTAATGAAAAATACAAGGAACGAAAATACGATTTCAAGAAATAATGGAAATGATAATGAAAATGAAAAACTTGTCAAAAATGCAAATGAAATGCTAAAGCAAATTTTGAATCGAATAGTTGGTATAAAATATTAGCTCGGAAACCCCTAAGAAAATTTTGAATTCCTTAACCAAGCAATCCAAGCCCAACTTCCTCATGGAAATAATGAACTCATAGAAATAAGTACCTTGATAATGGTATGGTAATTATTACAATGATTCTTTCACAATCCTGCTTTGCTGATTTTATCCAACAACACACATGTCTCTATCATGATCATAAGTTTCCTTCCAACATTACACCATGCACCTAGTAAGAGCTAGCAATACACCTAGTGCCACTGTGGATGTCATTAATTTAGTTTTGTTATGTCAATTACTCTAGTTGGATTTGTGGCTTGTACTCTTGTTTGTTAGTCTTGAGCAATTAGACATTCATGTTATAGCTTGGTAGTTTCAATCACAATTACCATTTCCGACCAACATCGACATGTTTCCATCCGTTAATTTTTTTTATTTTCGAGATTATCGGTTTTCATTTTCGAGCTTATAGGTTTCATTTTCAACTAAATAATATGATAATTGAATGGTAATAGTATTTTTTTTATTGTTTTTTACTGTTTTCATCCCTACTCCCCCCCCCTTCACCTGTTTTCTTCATCTCCATGGACCTAGGTGATGGGGGCGGGGATATGGGAGCTTAAGCCCCCTTCTACTGTGAGTGCCATCAAAATTTTAAAACTGAACATATTTGGAGGTATTTTTTCCCTGTCCACCCTTATTAAATTGCACCTTCGGGCCACATATCTAATAATTCGTATCCACTACAGGACCGTTAGTTATTTACCGTGTTACAGCTCAACATATTTGATTGAGGGTTTGGTGTGTTGCATTCACTACTTTTTTGTGTTGTTGCGTGGACGTTATTGCATGGCAATGTGCGGCAACCCACAGAGTATCAAAATTATATATATACACACACACACAATAGAGAAATTTCTTGAATCTACGTCATACAAGATCAAGATTTTTATTTTAATACAATTTCTCTTGCTATGTTATTCCGCTATAATTCAACAATATGATAAAACCATAGTCTTTTACATGAGTTGGACGAATTGAAGAATCGGCCGATTTGGTCCCGGATAGATCAAAGCAAGCTAATAACTCATAATCAAGTTGCAGTCAAACCTTTCTTCTTTGAACCGTATACCTCCTGGAGCACGATCAAACTCACAAATTTATAAAGCTTTTCATCAAATTGGTTGAGTTCCACTCCACAATGACCTTGGTTAGTGACAAGACTCCTAGCACTGCTAGGAAAGCTTCAGCTTCGGTGCATATTAAATCAAAGACATGGTTTCATAAAGCACCAGCTCTTGGCAACACTCACATACCTCGGTGGTCTCTTATATCCATGTTCACTTTTTGTCTCCTTTTATTTTGACCAAAGTCAGTAGGGTGCTTTTTGTCTCCTTGATTGAAGAAAGCCCAATCATATTTGATTTTAACCGTGTCTTGTTGTTGGAGCGAGCGCGGTTCATGAAAAGAGGTGAATTGAAATATATTCATATTTTTCTGAAATGTTGACAAAAATAGAATTCAGCAACTGAAAAGTGTGCTGAACGTCGAGAAAAAAAGTTCAAATCCCACTCTCAGAAAAGAAAGAATGAGCAGAAAATTGTGCTAGCACATGCAAGAAGCAAATGTGTGGTCATTACTGTAGAATAAATCAGTGTGCAGGATGCTGAATCATCGAATCAAAAAAAGGCTAAACGCTCTCAAAAAGACAAGGATGGGCAGAATCGTGCTAGTGCAATTTCTAACAAGCCAATATGCGTCGTCGCCAATACTAATCCCAGCACAGTCATTTCTCAACACGCCAACACGCAGCATATGAGGAGCACGACTGGCCGTAAATTAAATATGAGATCGTATTACGTGGAACGCAGTTTAGAGAAGCAGCCGGCGAGCTTGCGGCTGCGACGTGGCGACGAGCGAGACGTCGTCGACGACGGGCCCGCACAGCGTGCCGCTGTTGTCGGACTTGGTGTGGTAACCCAGGCTGACGAGCACCACCCTCGTGGTGGTCTCGGTCGCCTGGAACACGAGCTCGGCGCGCTGGGAGCCCTGCCACGACGGCACCTCGACGGTCTTCGTCCCCGACGCCCCCGCGGTGACCTGCACCCTCATGGGCCCCTCGTACGCGGCGCACCCGTCGCCGGCGGTCCCGACGGCGAGCGCCAGCCGGTACCATGTCCCGACCACCGTGTCCACCTCCTGCATCAGCGCGCTCTCCCCGCCGGACACGAGCTCCACGGCGCGCGCGCCCTGCGGCACCGCGAAGTGCCCCGCGTCGATGTACCGCACCACCTTCTTGTGCGCCATGATCTTCCAGCCCGGCAGCGGGGACACGTGGTCCTCGGTCTTGGGCGGGACCAGCACCCCGGACTGCGAGCTCGGGGGCACGTAGGAGCCCTCCTCGAAGTCCCCGTTCCGGAGCATGTTGCTCGGGGTGGGATCGGGCTTCCGGATGGACTTGATGGCGACGGCGTCGATGATGGGGCCGCAGGCCGGGTCGTCCTCCTGGCCCGGGTTGTGGACGGTGAGGGACAGGAGGCCCGTGTGGGCCTTGAAGCCCCAGGAGTAGTAGTCCCAGCCGCAGCTGGTGTAGATGGTCTGGATGGGGACCTCGCTGGTCTGGTACCCGGGCACGACCGTGAGGATGAGCTTCTCGTCCTGGGCGCAGGTGCGCGACGCGCTGAAGGTGAGCGAGTAGTAGGCACCCTGCGTCACGCTGATCTGCTGCTGGATGGACGCGTCGTTCCCCAGCCGGACGGCGTGCGCGCCCTCCGGCACGGGGAGGATCATGTCGCCCTGCTTCTGCCCGGACGTGATGTACTCCACGTGCCCGTTGATCTTCCAGTTCGGGATCGCGTTCTCACCCGTCACCACCGATCCGTTCATCATCTGGCTCTGATCTGGCGCGTACTCGAAGTTGCCGTTCTGTAGCGGGCCTGCAGCACGCGTGCGCGGTATAGTGTGTTATTAGAGACAGAATTTGGACATACAAAAGCAAAGAAAATTGCAATCTCATGCCAGATCAATCTTCTCTGCACGTAACTAACAAAGCGTTATACTGAACAAAATGATCCTAATGCAGATTCTGCACTACTACATAGCTGCACCTATTTTTTGTCCTGATATCCATCCTCCGATCCCAAATCCCAAGCATGATACATGAAGCCAATAGCATATCGCCACCACATACAGGAAAATCACAGCATACGGACCCATGCTAATTTTTTTCATGCATCATGCATGTGAGTACGCGAGACGGTCAGATAATCCCAGTCCTCAACGATCATTTCATAATCAGCGAGACGCCGATCGAAGCCAATCGTTTCAGATCAAAGAGTCTCACATGATGATATTCTACTTCTGTAAAATAATCAAGGAGAACGTTCTGCTTCTCTGAACTACATATTCCTACGCACGTGCGACAGCAGAACCCAGGTTTCTTTGGGAAACTTAACTGACAGGTCAACCGAGGGCAGGCATCTTTGGAACAAGTGAGATACTCTAGTTCACATGAGCATAGCTGATTGTTTAACAAGAGCAGGAAGCTGGTGCAGTGCAGTTTATTATTTTTCTAGTTTCCGGTAACCGCTTTAAAAAATTTCCTAATGCCCTGTAAATCTATGTGGAATCATTCTCCTTTCTTCAATGCTTGACTACTTCAATAATATTTTATCAAAGTAACATGATAGACCTACCCAATATTGCATTCAGTATCCCTCCAAAAGGAAAATTAAACGGTAGAGACCTGCTAGAAGCGTTTGTT
This sequence comes from Chloris gayana, assembly GCA_031894775.1. Lineage (NCBI taxonomy): Eukaryota > Viridiplantae > Streptophyta > Magnoliopsida > Poales > Poaceae > Chloris > Chloris gayana. The sequence goes on along the minus strand of JAUNZO010005210.1, from coordinate 46,906 downwards.
CGCTATCTTCTTAGGATTAGTAGATTACGAACTACTACATAAGAACACTTAGTAACCTTTTTTGTTGAATTTCTTACGGAAATAAAAATAATCAACAACTGAGCAGACAGCACTACACAGCAGCAACTTGCCGATCGAAGTGTTAGCTAGTACATGGCATGGCAACTAAATATCATAACTAGCAGGTTTACTACTCTACTGCATATCAGCGCCTGGCACTAACCGCCGACAACCGCCACAACGTTGATGACTTGACGCGTAACGAAAATGCAATAATCAAGAACAACTAACAATGGGTAATGCAGCTTTCAAGCAGGGCTCTCACCATCGCTGACGGCCGAGGCAGCCCGAGCTGCCGCTGCCACGCAGATGAGCACGAACAGCGTCGCGCTCCGCTTATCGCTCGCCATCTCCGATGCGTTTACCTCCTAACCTCGTACGCCTTCTGGTCTCTCCAACACTTCGGGAGCTCAGAAATCTCGAGCGTATCAGCTCACTCGGGTCGGGGCTTAACTGGGCCAGTGCCGTCCCACTTATAGGCGCAAGCAAGCTTCCCACACGCCACGCGCCCACGGCTCGGCACACGAAGGAATAATCCGTCTTCCTTGCTGCCGATTGGGCGCCGCGGGACGCGCCGGCTAGGCATGCGGGGGCACGACACCGGCCACCGCCTCCAGGAACGGAATGCGGCAGGCTCTATCTGGCACGGTGAGGACTGGAATGCCATTGCTACCCTCCCGGGAGAGTAGGGCCAAGTCACGTGTGGCCCTCATGACCGTTGGAACGGAAGGATTCCTCTCCGCCTTCCGGGTCGGCACTGCTCGGAGCGTACGTGGCTGCGGCGGGTTGATCGGGCAACAGATTGGTCCTCGTCGGCGATTAGTTTTTGGGGTTCAGGGTACTTTGGGGGCTTAATTGCCCGTGTCGGCTCAATGTTCGCGCCAGACTGTACTTGATCGAGGTTTTCCTTCTGGCATGCTACTCGATCTGTAATTTTCTCTTTTCTTTTCTGACAGGATGATTCATCAGGTTGCTGTTCACGTGGGCGTGGACTTGATTTGCAGGAATGGCAGCAGTTTCAAGTTGTCACAAAGGTAGGCTGACTTCCATCAAGCTACAGGATTTACTTTTAAAAAACAGAAAATGCTTATTCAGCAATGTTTGGTCAGAGTCGGTGGCACTGGTCTGGGAAGTTCAAATTCCCCTTAATTGGAAGATAAAAACCCGAAGAGGAGCAGAACAGCCAGCGGCCCAACAGATTGATGGAATGCAGAGCAGGCTAAGAGACCATATATAGGCAGCAACAGCAAAACATGACCTCAGGCTAGTCAAGAGAAGGTGATCACTCTGATCAAGAGAAAAATGTGGGAAACGGGAACTGTCATGCTACTTCTGCTCTCAACTTGAAATCCCTGACCGTTTGACACTTTGTTGTGCTATAATGAAAGTGGTGTTTTTTCTGTATATGCTTCAATTAATGTTAATAATAGGCAGTGGCGAAACTCTATACAGGGCCACTAGGGCCATGGCCCTAGTCGTTGCCTAGAAAATCTTAATACCCCCTCTTAACTTTTAGGGATATTTACCTTACTTAATAACAATTAAGAGGATGGTTACCCATCTAAATAGACATTAACATCTTAGTACTTATTGCCTTGTTGCCCTCCCCACGAGTACAATCAAATCAACCTCATCCAAAAATAAGATTAGAACAAGAGTTAGAGACAATGAAATTAAACCTCGGAGTCATAAATGTTAAGCAAAATGTTACTCATGTCGTGTCCAATGAAATGGGGAATAAAAATAGAGGATCTTCACTGAAAGATAATAAAGATTTGTTAGTTAGCTAATGCTGTTAATTAGAGTGTTGAAAAACTTCGAGTATATTATTTTGTTTTTTATAATCTATTGGTGCCTCATCGATAGAAGTTTTTCTTGCGCCAATGTTAGTGGCCCTAGTCTTGCCGAGACCAAAGTTCCGCCACTGATAATAGGCCAAATAATTTCGAACAATTATGGGGCTGGATCAAGAATACCCTCCCAGGGGAAGATAAAGTATACTGCCTGCAAATAGAAGCAATCTGCTGGGCCACAGCCCACATGGAAGCCTTTTAATAGAGATTATTTCGACAACAGGCTCATTAAGCATCCTCATGAAAATATTTTCAACACTTGCTTACATATGAACTACTATTGGATAGTTCTTCATTTCTTGTGGGGTGCATGAGATCATCACAACTCTTCCTCAAAAAAAAAAAAAAAGAGATCATCACAGATATAGCAGATTCCATGTTGAAGCGGCCTTGCAAAGTGATGAGTCAACAGGAGTCTCAGGATCAAGCTCAACCTGTAAAGGACAATGTACAAGAAGATGTAGTTGAACCAAATCAAGAAGAAGGGTGATCTTTCATATATGTTGATCGTGAAGTTTGATCAGGGTTTTCTTCTTCACTAAATATTAATGGAAGCAATGTGTCACTGGATTATATAGCAGAGGCAAAGCCAGGCGAGATCGATGAGCATCAAAGTCGATACCGCTACCGGTCGTGCTTGGCACCAGGGAAAGACAACAATTTCTTACTGATTTTTGGAAAACCATCGGTGTTAGCTCACCCAACAGAGAATGCCTGGCTCCGCCCATGTTAGATAGCTCAGTTTTCTTAGTCAAGTTTCATGATTTCACGATGAACAAGTGTTTTCATTATTCTAGGTTCTGAGCAAACATAATAAGTGAGATCCTCTTGTTGTTTCTTAATCACATTTCCACTATCAAGATGACACCATTCAATGTAGATTTTGAAGTATTCGAACACCAAATAAAATAATCACATTCATTATTTCTGTTAGCAGTTTTTTCTTACGAAAGCTAGCATTTATTTAACTTTGCAGTTAAATAGTATCACCAATGATGGATAAGTTGTGGGAGACTGAGTCCAAAACCAACAACCAACCCAACTAATACCAAACACATTTATTAGCACTGTCGGTGCGTGAGTACACCTCCAAATGGGGGCCTGTCAAGGCTCCCTCGGGATAGGTTCGGGGAAGAACGGATTCGCTCGCGCGTTGGCGTAGATGATTGAGGTGAGTAAGAACACCGAGAGTTATCCAGGTTCGGGCCGCACCGGGTGCGTAATGCCCTACGTCCTGCTAGTGTGTGTATTTCCGGATGTCCTTGTCTTTACACTGGAGTCTCTCCTCCTTTTATAGGATAAGGAGAAGAGCACTGTACAAGTACCGGGGGTACCCGGGCACCGGTGGGGGTCCGGTCCTCCCTGAGATATCCCGACATGATCCTGACTAAATCCGTTGCGGTCTCTTCTCCTTGGTTCGTGTTCCGAATCTCTTCCACCCTATTGGTCGAGAGCACTCCCGGCACTGCAGCCGCGCGGCTTCCCGAGACGCGGCGCACGGGGAAGACACGCGCACGTCCTGTCGGGCTGCGGCGTCGCCACGGGCACTCGAGTGTCGCATTAACTCCGGGTGGTTGGAGCGTCGGAGGAAACTCCCGCGAAGCTTCGTTCTTCCCCGACGCTCCCGCTCCTCCGACTTTCGTGGGCCCGGTGGACTTCATGGCTTCGTGGGGTTCCCCGCCCTGCGGCCTCCGTTTTCATTCGTGGACCGGAAGCAGCCCACGCGCGGTTAGGGGGACCCCGATCCCCCTACACCGACAAGCACTAATATCAAATGATCACATAATTCAATCACAATAGGATACACTTCGCATAAAAGACTTATCTTCAAATCTAAAAATAAAGCCAAATTCTAATAGATACACCATTTTTCAGATTGAATTTCCCATGAATAAGTCAATGTTTTACAAAACATGTTGGTGTAACATGAATAAGTTTTTCTGTCACAATATGTTGTCACAAGTCTTCTGTTTATAGTTTCGACCATTTTCTAATAAGAATTTTGTTTATTTTTCTAAATTTAAATGGTTCAATCCTTCTTTTTTATATCATTATATGTAGTGGTAATTTAACTAAGTTGTATTTCTTGTTGCTACCATTTTCACTTGATAAGCACTTTGTATTAACTTTCCTTCATTCTTCCGATGATCATAATTAAGAACATGAAGATATATATATAATATGTGGTAAGAAAACATTAAAGTCAAAGATATGACAATTTTACAAGAGTAATTTTAGTTTTTCTTAGTTTTATTTGTGTAATTTTCCAAATAAAATTGTTATAATTTTGTTTTATGCTACTTTTAGAATTATTTTTAGATAAACTATCTTGTATAGTAACAACGTTGAACATTGATTCCAATGATGAGATGTTTAGTCTAGTAAGTTTTTTCAATAAATGAGTCGACATTGGTTACAAGGCGCTCTTTCTATTTTTGAAGAATATTGGGGAAAAAACTCTCCTTTTAGAATTTGTTAATAGATCATGGTAGATCATGGGTTATCATAGACAAGAGGAATGAAGATCAAGAAGATGAAGGAGTTCGTTGCTAAAGGACCCAATGGAAAATTCATCTGGGAACTCTGATATAAAAATTAGTTGTTCATGTACTTCTTCTATTAGTATTTAATATAATCTAGATTTTCTTTATAAAAAATCTAATACTATGTAGGCACGTAGTGTGTATTCAGCCTATAAAATTAATTTTGACAATAAAATATCTAAAAATCCATAGAACAATAACTATTAATGACCAAATTTTATATAAATTTGGAGTATATGTTACATAGGAATTCGGTAGATTTGCAATTAAATAAAATAGGATTAGCAATATGATTTTAGAGTACCGTATTGCATGTTTCCCCAACAGAAAATTGGTCTCCCTCGGGGCCATTGTTTTTCAAAAGACTGATCGAGTAAGGTTAATATGCACATACTAGGAGAGATTATGAACTTCTTCCCTCAGGTGGAAGAAATACTCACTGTGCGGCTTGGATGGTATATTGCACCTATACGTATAGTATTGTTAGGAGTTGCAGCATGGAATAGGATTTTGCTAAATGTGCTACTCGATTAATAGAGATCTCTCACCAAAACAAGTTTGAACACTCTCTCAAAAATGGAGAATAGAACCAAGCAAGGGAGAGAGATGTACTAGTACAATTTGTATGCCAAGTGGCCCACAAGTCCACAACTAACTCTTATTAGCACAATCACTCTCTCCAATATCAATATGGCGTATGTCTAGTGCTACTCCTTAGCGAAGCAACCGGCGAGCAGTCGTCTGCGACACACAGACGAGCGATGCGTCGTCAACGACTGGCCCGCAGAGCGTGCCGCTGCCATCGGACCTCATGTGGTAGCCGGGGCTGACGAACACCACCCTCGTGCGGTTATCGGTGGCCGTGAACTCGAGCACGCCGCGCGTGTACCCGCCCGGCCCGGGCGAGAACACGGTCACGGTGGTCCTCCCGTCCGCCGCGAACGCCTGCACCTCCATCGGGGAGTCGCACCCGTCGGCGGCGTCCCCGGCCGAGAACTCGAGCTTGCACTTGCTGCCCGGCACGGTGTCCACCTCCTGCACCAGCGCGGTCTCCACGCCGGAGACCAGCTCCACGGCGCACCGGCCCTGCGGCACGGCGAAGTGCGCCGAGTCGACGTACTTGACCACCTTGGATAAGGACATGATCTTCCAGCCCGGCAGCGGCGAGACCACGTCCTGGCCCACCGGTGGCACCAGCACCCCGGACTCGTAGCCCTGGCCGATGTGCGGGCCCTCCTCGAAGTTGCCGTTCTTGAGCAAGTTGTCTGTTCATCAGTTTATCAGAGTCATATACTATATGTCAACCAAAAACAAATCACCTAAACACAAATCTGTTTTAATTAGAAACATATTCAGCGTACATTGGGTGGCCTGGGGAGGGTAGAGCGTCTTGATGGCGACCGAGTCGATGATGGGACCGCACGCCGGGTCGTCCTCCTGCCCGGGGTTATGGATGACGAACGTGACGGTGTTGCACTCGGCCTTGAACGCCCAGGAGTAGGTGTCCCAGCCGGTGCTGGAGTAGACGGTCTGGGTGGGGAGCTCGCTGGTCTGGGAGCCCGGGACGATGGACACCCGCAGCTTCTGGGACTGGCCGCAGGTGCGCGCCGCGCTGAAGGACAGGGAGTAGTACATGCCCTGCGTCACGCCGATCTGCTGCTCGATGGAGGCCTCGTTGCCCAGCCGCACGGCGTGCGCGCCCTCCGGCACCGTCAGCACGATGTCGCCCTGCTGCTGCCCGGCCTGGATGTACTCCACGTACCCGGAGGTCTTCCAGTTCGGGATCGCATACTCGCCCGTCACCGCCGACCCGTTCATCTGGCTCGGGTTCGGAGGGTACTCGAAGTTGCCGTTCTGTAGCGGACCTGCAACAGGTGGTAGGAGCTAATCATTCAGCTAATACAGAACATGTAACAATGCTATCTACTGACTAATCATTCAGCTAATGCAGAACATCTAACAATGCGTAATGCAGAGTAATTCACGGGATCTCACCATCGCTGACGGCCCAGGCAGCTCGCGCCACCGTGCAGACGACCACGAACAACACCTTATCGATCACCATCTCCGTCCGCCGTGACCCTCACCTCTTTAATTAGCTTGGAACTACGCCCCGGAGCAGATCTAGAGCTCACCCTGGGCCGCTCCCGTTCCACTTATAGGCGGCGAAGCCTCCTGCTCGAGTTCGATCACCATCTGCAGGATTCGATCGAATGCCTTCACGTGGCGGTCTGCGCTTGCATGTCCGGCGAGGCGCTACATTTTTTGTACTGGTGCATTTAGTGGGAGTGTGGGCTTAATTGCCTGTGTCGGCTCTATGTTCGCGCCTAACCTGAAATCGGTCAGATTTTCTTTGCTGACAGGATATTTTGGATCGATCGGGACTTTTCTTTTCTGAAGGCAGGGTACTTGACCAGGCTTCAGGCTGGTGTTCATGTGGACTTGATTCGCAGGATCGGCACAGCTTTCGAGTGTTATAAATCTGGGGCTGACTTCTACGTGGATTTCTATATAGTTTCTAGAATCTTTTTAGAAAATTGGAACGCTTTCAGCAAATTTGTCAGAGAAAGTACTGCTACTTTAGTTTGGAAATCAAAACCCGAATCTGAAGTAGTGGAACCATAAAGAAAGCAGAAGCAACAGTCACAGGGCAGCGGAGCTGGAAAATGTCCAAATAGCCTTCACAACCTGATGGATCTAGCAAAGCTAAGGCGATTTCAGTTCCTTGACATGTTCCTCTTGTCGCTTGATCTATTGCATCTGGACCTCATGCCCGTTATACTTTCTAGCCGAAGCCCGGCCCATCGCCCATGACATGGTCCAAATTAGTAATGCCGCCAGCCGTAAGTAACAAGTCTCCATACTGACCATTCAACAAGTTGATCGTGGAACACGAGGCTGCTAATTAATACCCAGTGCGTGATGCATGAAATCCAGCAATATATACGGTGCACGGAAGGGTGATGTGTGCCGCAATGTCTTCGTAGACGCGAAAAATCACCGGGACTCGAGGGCAGGCAGTACTAGAGCGCGAGGAATTCCCCCGGTGTAGCCAAGTACACGGCCGCAATCTAAGCCTTTTTACCCTAACTCGCGTTGCAAGGTAGTCGCAGGTACGTGTCGTACGAAGTTCAAACCGTAGAACAGTCGTGCCGGTACAACAGAAATGTTGCTGCTGTGTTGATTGAGCTGGTGGGTTGATTCGTCCCTTCACGTCGCATGCCATACATTAAGGCGTCGAATTTTCGATACCCTGACCACTCTATATAAACGCCACTCATCAAGAATGCCGTGTCGAATCACCTCGTACCAACAACATTTAAGCAAATGATCGAAGCTTCCTGTTCAGCATGGCGGAGTCGTCGCTAATGATCCTGGCCGTCGGGCTGGCCCTCCTCTACGCCGCCGGCCCGGCCGCAGCGCAGAACTGCAACTGCCAGTCAGGCTACTGCTGCAGCCAGTACGGCTACTGCGGCACGACCGACGCCTATTGTGGCGCCGGGTGTCAGTCGGGTCCGTGCATTTCCTCCGGAGGCGCGAACGTGGAGAGCGTGGTGACCAAAGAGTTCTTCAACGGCATCAAGGCCCAGGACCCGGACTCGTGCGAGGGCAAGAGCTTCTACACCCGGGACGCGTTCCTGACGGCCGCCCGCTTCTACCCCGGCTTCGCGCACGGCGGCAGCGAGCTGGAGGGCAAGCGCGAGATCGCCGCCTTCTTCGCCAACGTCGCGCACGAGACCGGAAGTAAGTTATGCATGGCTTCACGGCTTCTTATCTTAATTTTATATTATTTACCAATAATACGGCCGGCGGGACATGCAGATCTCTGCTACATCAACGAGATCAACGGGGCGAGCATGGACTACTGCGACACGAAGAGCACGGAGTGGCCGTGCGTCCCGGGGAAGAAGTACTTTGGGCGCGGCCCACTGCAGCTGTCCTGGAACTACAACTACGGGCCGGCGGGGCAGGAGATCGGCTTCGACGGGCTGGGTAACCCGGACAGGGTGGCCCAGGACCCCGTGGTATCCTTCAGGACAGCGCTCTGGTACTGGATGAAATACGTGCACCAGGTGATGCCGCAGGGGTTCGGCGCCACCATCAGAGCCATCAACCCGATCGAGTGCAATGGCGGGAATACGGCTGAGATGGAGGATCGGGTGCGCTTGTACAAGCAGTACTGCCAGCAGCTCGGCATCGACCCGGGAGCCAACCTCACCTGCTAGATCATGATGCCGGTCGAGACCGAGTTCTTGCTCCTCAGGCTCTGGTCCAACGTGACCACATAAAAAGTGATCGGTGTCTCACACTTGTACCTGATGTTAACTACTAGTAGCAGTAACAACAAAAAATGCAATAGCAAAAATAACGAGTAAAAATCATTCTAAAGAAAAAAAATGTGCCACATGAATCCTTGACGACCATATGTATGGTGGACGAAACATATTAGCAATTATTATCAATCAACGCCAGCTTATCGAGCATCTCCATTTATCATTTACCATTATTGTACTTTCTTCCAGAACCTAATAATGAAAGAATGGATAAGATAAGGAGAAGGTCTTTTAGCAAGGTGGTAGCCTGAAAAAGAAGACCACCATGTCAAGTGTGAAGGAAATCTGCAGACCTAAGAAAAAAAGGCTTTGGAATTCAAGATCTAAAAGTATATCAACATCCTTTATTAATGGTGGTAAAAGATAGAACATGATGAGGGTGTTCGTGGAAGGAATAATATGACAAAAATATGTGAAAGGATGATAGTCCCTCTCACAAATAAATTATGATCACCGGTACAATCAGAGTTGGTCCAAGTCTGTAAATATATATTACTTGCAAGGAAGAGTGGCCATATTGCGATATCTTAAATCCACCGATTTCTGGAGTCGTAAGTGGTGTAACAAATCGACCACTCGTTGCAAAATCACCTTTTTCCTTTTTTGGTGAATCAAGGAGGTAGAAGTTTGCATGGTTTGTAATAGTTACAAATGGTTGGATGTTTGGTTTTCAAAGCTAAAGGGAGGGAAATGGGAACTTGGGTGATAATTGAGGGAGCCTCTTCTGGTGTGTTTGGTGAAGTTTACGCTTATGTAGCTTATTATTGTTTATGATTCAGCTTATTCGTAAAAATTGCTTATGTAGCTTATCCAACTTATTGTTGCATAAGCAGTCAAACCATTTGGCAAAATAGCTTATCAAAACGACTTATGAGATGAAATGAGTGCATAAGCTGGAAAAGCAAGTTTTTGGTTGCTTTGGCTCTCTAGTACAAAAGAAAAAGTTGCTTATGGTTTGTTTGATAATAAACTGCTTATGGCTTCAACCTATTTGGTACAACTTATGACTTATGGTATCATAAGCTGGCTCATAAGCTGGTCCATAAGCTATATCAAACACACCCCTCATATATACTTACAAGGTACAAACAAGAATCTATCTACATAGGACGGCAGCCTCTTGCGAAACCGATGAAATTAATTAGTGCGTGAAAGAGCTGCCTAACATCATATCTGTCGGTGTGTGAGTACACCTCCAAATGGGGGCCTGTCAAGGCTCCCTTGGGTTAGGCTCGGGGAAGAACGGATATGCTCCCGCGTTAGCGTCGATGATCCAAATGAGCAAGAACAAGGGATTTATCCGAGGTTCGGGCCGCGAAGTGCGTAATACCCTACGTCCTGCCTTTTTTTTTATGTGTTAAAAGGAACCCTCTATTACATGGGGGTATCCCCTCCTTTTATAGGGCAAGGAGGGGAGTACTATGCAAGTACCGGGGGTACCCGGACACCCGATGGGGGTCCGGTCCCTCCTCGCATGTTCGACACGATCCGACATAAATCCGTTGCGATCTTTGTCTCTTGGTTCGCGTTCCCAATCTCTCCCTTCCTATTGGCCGAGAGCCCTCCCGGCACTGTAGCTACGCGGCTTCCCGAGGCGCGGCGCACGGGAAGGCGCGCGCACGTCTAGTCGGGCCGCGGCGTCGCCGAAGGCCATCGAGTGCCGCATTAACTCCGGGTAGTTGGGGCGCCGGAGGAAACTACCGCGAAGCTTCGTCCTCCCTCCGGCGCTCCCACTCCTCCGGCTTCCGCGGGACTCGTGGGCTTCGTGGCTTCGTGGACTCCGTGGCTTCGTGGACTTCATAGCTTCGTGGGCCTCATCTTCGTTTGTGGGCCGAAAGTAGCCCGTACGCGGTTAGGGGGACCCCAATCCCCCTACACCGACGAGAGCCCCGGCCCCGATCGGCCGACCCGCGGGGTCGGAGCAGGGATTGGGGCCACCCGTCGGTGCCCCGTGAGGCTTGGGTAGCTCCGGGCGCGGCTTTCGAAGGGCGAAACTGCTTGGGCTACCGGGGCACGACTGCCCCGGGCGTCGCGTCGCTTCGGTTCGCGTGCCGTGGGCCCGCCCGGCGTCCGCGCTCAAGTAGTGGGAGGGCCGGTTGCTCGGGGCACGTCTCCCACTTCGCCCCTTGCCTCCCGTCTTCTCGGCTTCTCTCTCGCCGCTGCGCTCCCCTTCGCCTTCTTCTTCGCCGATCCGCGCCGCCGCTTCCGTCACCGTCGTCGCGCGCCGTCAAGATGGGCCGCGGAAGATCCTCCCCCGCCGCAGCAGCTCTCGCGCGCGCTCGCCGTCGGCGGACGCCCGCCAACGGCGCAGTTGCCCGACGCCGGGGTTGACATGTCGCGGCTTTCGCCCTTCCTTCCGGTGGACGGTGACAGGGCCGTTCGCGTCGGGGGCCTTTGCCGCCGCCGACCGGAGGGCTGGAGATCCTCCACTTCGTGACCTTCGTCGTCGCCGGCGCCGTTCCCCCGCCTTCTCCGATTTCTTCCTGGAGGTGCTTCGGGAATATGGGATCCGCATGGCGCACCTCACGCCGAACGCGGTCGCGGCGCCGGCCGTGTTCGCCCATCTCTGCGAGGGATTTGTGGGGGTGCCGCCGTGCTTCCCCATCTTCCGGCGCTACTTCAAGATGACGCTCACCAATGCCTCGGAGGTGATCGGGTGCGTCCGGCTGACCGCCGGCCCGACGAGCGGGTACATAGAGTACTCGCCCGGTAGCAAGGTGGAGGCGTGGAAGAGGGCTTGGTTCACGGTGCCGTACGAGAAGGATCTTCGCCGCCTCCGCGTCCCGCCGGTCCCAGCCCGAGCACTTGGCCGTCCGGGACGCCGTGCCCCGACTTCCCGAGGGCATGATGCCCGTGGTCGACCGGATCGCGGCGCTCGCCGCGGCCGGTCCGACTCGCGCGGGGTGGTGCACGACTTCCTCGAGCGCAACATCGCGCCCCTTCGCCGGAGATCGGTCCCGTCGTGGCTGTACCGGGACTTCAACTTCGCCGGCCGCACGCGCACGGGGCGGGCTCCGACCTGCCCGAGGCCGCGAGCGGTTCGCCTACTCGACGCCGACCGGGAAGAAGTGGCCCGCCTCCTTCACGTACCCGGAAGGTGCCGAGCCCCTCCATCGGTCGGCGAACAAGCGCGCCGTCCTTGACGAGCATGCCCCGGCCGGGGTCGCTCGGGTTTCTCAACGCGAACCCGACTCCCGCCCCGGCCTCCGGGTGCCGGGGTCGCACCTTCCTCCGACCCGGGTGCGACGGTCGCCCTGGAGGTGCCTCCGGGGCTCGGGCGGCAGCCCCGGCGCTGCGAGGCCCGCTCCGAGCGCGCGGGACAAAGGCAAGGGAAAAGGTCCCCGTCGCCTTCCTCCTCCGACTCTTCGGGCTCGCCTCCGCACCACGAAGCGGGCCCGGCAGGCTTCGCCGGCGCCGGTGACGGTTGCCGCCCCGCGAGAGAGGTCTCCGTAGCCGCACCGGTGCAAACGGCCGGGTGGATACGCGACAGGTAGGTGTGCTTGGTATGGTGCACTTCGTCTCATCGTGGGCTGATGGTTGCGAGGTGCGTTCGATTTGCATTGTCTGCAGGACTCGTCCGGATCGAGCTGGACCCGGACTTGGTCCCTTTGGATCCCAAGGCGGCCGGTGCGGCTCCGGTGGCCGGGGCGGAGGATGACACGGGAGGGGCGACGGACGCCCCGAAGAGGTGGCCGCTGGTGCCCCCGAGGAAGGGGTTGCGGACGGTCCCGCGGAGGTGGCCGCGGGTGCCGCCGGAGAGGAGGCCGCGGGTGCTCCCGAGGAGGTGGCTGCGGATGCCACCGAGGAGGAGGCGGCGGGTGCCTCTGCCGGCGAGGAGGATGCGGGCGCCCTGCCGGAGAGGAGACCGCGGGTACCTCTGCCGGTGCCGACTTCGGCCGGGTGTCGCCTTCTCCTGCCGTGGACGTGCCGGGTGCCTTCCCGATCGGCGGCTGCCGGCGTCCGCCACGCCCTTCCACCCCGCGGCCGGGTGCCGGCGCCGCCAGCCCTATAGTGCTTGGAGGGGAATGACTCCCCTCCGCGCGTCCGGTCGGAGCCGGGTACGGTGGTCGGCGGAGACACCTCGTCGACCGCCGCCGCCGGTAGGGGCCGCGGGCGCGCTGGACGCGGCCGGAGCGGGTCACCTTCGGGTCGCTCCGGCGGTACGGGTCGCCACGGGATTGCCGATGTGATCGGGGAGGCCACCCGGTCGCTTCTTGCCATGAAGGCGGCCGTGGAGGAGGCGGACGCGTCCCTGGAGGACCGGGAGGCCGCGCCGGCCGAGCGCGAGGCGGAGGTGGCGGAGGCGCGGCGGTCCCCGGAGACGGCGGTGAAGCCGGCCCAGCAGCAATATCGGCGCCGTATGGAAGAAGTTCAGCATGAGCTGGACCAAGCTGCTGGGATCGGCGACCGGGCCGCCGAGAAGGCCGCGTGACGCGAAGGCCCGCGAGGCTGAAAGCGTGAATCGTCTCCAAAGCGTCCTGGAGCGGGAGCGCGCTGTGCAGCTTCGCGGCGCGCAGCGGAGGAGGCGGAGGCCCACATGGACCTCCGCGAGCGGCCGTAACCCGCCGGGAGGTGACCGCGGCGGCCCGCGAGGAGGAGCCGAAGGAGCGGGCCGGCGCGCTTGCCCTTCGGGAGGCTGCGCCGGGCGAACGGGAGCGGGCCGTCGGAGCGGCCGAGGCGCGGGTGCAGCGCACCGGTGATTCCTTGGTCGCCCGGAGGCGGCGCTCGGGGCGCGAGGGCGCCCGGCTTCCCGGGAGGAGCAGGTCCGGCTTCGTGAGGACGAGGCCGCCGTCCGGAGGGAAGCCTTGGAGACGGAGGCGGCCCGTCTCACTCGGGTCGAGGAGCAGGTCCGCGGCCTCGCCGACGGGCTAGCGCATCGCGTCCGCGAGGAGGCTCTCGCAGAGGCCCGGAAGGCCTTCGCCGTCGAGCCGAAGGCGATGGAGAAGAGCCGGGATGAGTACCGCCGGCAAGCCGAGCGGTTGGAGGCCCGGCCGAAGAAGTCGGGTCGCGGCTCTTCCGCCGCAGCTGATGGTGATGACCTCCGGCGGCAACTCGCGGAGGCGCAGTCCCGGCTCGAGGAGTCCGAGCTTCGGCGTGTTGAGCTGAGCGAGCGGGCGACCGAGCCGGCCACGGCGGCGCGGACGCAAGCGGAGATCGCCGCCGAGGTGCACCGGGCCGTTTCGTCGGCGTTATTCCGGGCGGGTCTGCCTCGTCTTCCGGAGCCTCTTGACCGCGGCCCGAGTGGGTATGCGTACGCCATGCGGGGGTGGTTGACTCTCCGAGCAGCCCGAATACCCGGGTGGCGGAGGTCCTGGAGGATGAGGGGCGGCAAACCATAGCCGCGGCCCTGGAGGAGGTGCTGGCGAACGCCCTGGTCCTTGTGCCCGGGTTCCCGCTGCTAGCCGTGGTGAACGGCGATGTCCCTGCGGGCGAGCATGCCATGGCTAAGGCGCAAGCTCATGCCGTCGCGCGCGCCTTCGCGGAGAGCTTCAAACGCGGCTAAGTGCCGGCTTCCTCCGCCTCGCGTGTGGTTTCCTGGCGCTCGTGCCCCCTTTTGTGTTGTTGTTTTTTTTTGTCAAACCTATGTCCCCGTACGTACGGCAAGTAGTTCAAGTTTAACTTATCGTTGTGAATGGATAGCTTAAACCCACTGTTCGTTTGTTACGTGCGAATGTCCGCGTGCGCCGTGTAGTCGTAGGCCGTTCGGCACTTCGCGAGTGACGCTTTTAGCGCGACTCGAGGCGCACGATTCTCAATCGGACGCAGCCTTGCGGCTTCCGACTAAGTCGCAGACCTTCATTACCCATCGGGGAGGGGAACGAGGACTTCAATATGCATGACGGCAATCCTGCGAGAGGTAAGAAAGGAAGCGACTAGGCGCTGTTTTTGTTCAAAACACGTTAGTACAAGTGCCTTGGCGATCGTGGCCGTGGCGATAGGACTTCCGGGTACTATCCGGGACCATTGGCTACAGAATATTCTAAGGGTAGAACTTCTTTAGGTGCTCAACGTTCCAAGCGCTTGGTTCCGGGTACCCGTCCTCCGACTCCGGACGAACGGATCCCGGCGACCGACGGCGGTGACGAGGAAAGGCCCTTCCCACATGGGAGTTAGCTTGTCCTTGCCTTCACGCGTCCGAGCCCGTCGGAGGACGAGGTCTCCCGTTTGCAACTCCCGGGGACGCACGCGCCGCCGGTGGTAGCGGCGCCAGCCACGGAGGTACCTCGCGCTTCGCGAGTAGTGCTCGGCGTCTTGCCTCCTCGAGGAGGTCGATGTCGTCGTGCCGCCGGGTGTTTTGGTCGGCTTCGTCGAATGCGGCGACTCGGGGGCTATTGAACCGGATCTCCGTGGGTAGCACCGCCTCCGCACCGTACACGAGGAAAAAAGGCGTTTCGCCCGTGGCTCGACTCGTCGTGGTGCGCAGGGACCGGAGCACGGATTGGATCTCGATTACCCACTTGGAGCCCTTCTTCCGCAACGGGTCAAATGATCTTGTTTTTAAACCCTTGAGGATTTCTCCATTGGCGCGTTCGACTTGGCCGTTGCTCCGTGGGTGGGCTCTTGAGGCAAAGCAGATCCGGGTGCCGAGGGAGTCGCAGTATGCTGCGAATGCGTGGCTCGTGAACCGAGTCCCGTTGTCGGTGATGATCCGCTGCGGCACTCCGAATCTTGCAATGACATTTTTCATGAATTTGACCGCTGAGTTTTGGTCTATCTTTGTCACCGCCTCCGCTTCTACCCACTTCGTGAACTTGTCGATGGCCACATATAGCCACCTGTACCCACCGGGGCGGTCGGAAATGGCCCTACAATGTCCGGACCCCAAACCGCGAACGGCCGGGATAAGGGAATTGTTTGAAGGGCTTGAGCGGGCAGGTGCGTACGCTTGGCGTGAAGCGGCATGCCTTGCATTGTTGCACCAGCCTGGTGGCGTCCTGGAGGGCTGTCGGCCGGTAGTAACCCTGCCGAAAGGCTTTCCCGACCAGCGTGCGGGGAGCGTGGTGGCTGCCGCACTCGCCCTCGCGGATCTCAACGAGTATGTCGTTGCCTTCTTCCATCTTTACGCACTTCGGCAGAACACCATTGGCACTGCGCTTGTACGGCCTCGTCGTCGACCACGGCGTATCGCTTGGCTTGGCGGGCTAGGCGTTCCGCGTCCGTGTCGTCTTCCGGAAGGATGTCGTCCCGCAGGAACCCGAGGATGTCGTCCATCCAGCAGGTGTCCTGCGGCTCGTTGGCAAGCACTTCTTCGCTATTCTGCGTGTGCTGCAGATCCTGCGGGTGCGCTTGCGCTTTGTTGTTGCTTGTCCGGAGCTCGGTCGGCGTCGGAGGCCGAAGGGGATGACAGGATCTCCATGAACGTCCGGGTGGGGTTGGAGCTCGAGTGGAGGCCACCCGGGATAGCTCGTCGGCAATGTGATTGTCGCCCCGAGGTACGTGAAGCACCTCGAGGCCGTTGAACTTCTTTTCCATCTGCCTAACCGCCGCAAGGTATGCAGCCATCTGCGGGTCGTTGCATTGGTACTCCTTGGATACCTGGTTGACGACAAGTTGCGAGTCTCCCTTGGCGAGGAGGCGCGTGATCCCGAGGTCGGCCGCAATCCGCAACCCCGCCGGGAGAGCTTCGTATTCTGCCATGTTGTTGGTGCACCGGAAGTGTAGCTGGACCGCGTAGCGCAGCTCGTCGCCGGTTGGTGACAGCAGCAGTACCCTGCTCCCGCACCGTTGAGGGTGAGGGAACCGTCGAAGAACAACGTCCGGTAGTCGCCGGGTGCGTTGTACGGCTGCACCCGGGTGCTAAGCTCTTCCGGCTCGATCTGCGGGGTGGGTGTCCACTCGGCGATGAACTCGGCAAGAGCCCGGCTCTTGATGATGTGTGTGCTCGAGGAAGGACAAGTCGAACTCGCCTAGCTCCACGGCCCACTTGGCCACTCGCCCGGTCGCTTCCCTGTTGCGCAATATGGTCTCCAACGGTGCCGTAGTCACCACCCGGACAGGATGGCCCCGAAAGTAGTGTCGCAGCTTTCGGGACGCGATAAGTACCGTGTAGAGCATCTTCCGGTACTGCGGGTACCGGGTCTTGGCGTCCCGCAAAACCTCGCCGATGAAATACACCGGGCGCCGAACGCGCCGGGCGCGAGGCTCGGCCTCCGGGGCACGGGCCCCGGCTCGCTCTCGCTCGTCGTGGTAGTCGGGGCCAAAGCCCCGGGTGACGCAGGTGTCGGTACGAGTCTTGTCGTTGGGCGTGGTTGGTGCGGATCCCGCCCCGCCCTCAATGCGAGACATGGTCGGAGCCGGAGCCCCGGGCGGGGTGGGATCAACGCCTCCATCCTTGTCTTTCCGGTCGTGGTCCCGGCTTCGCCCAAATCATGCGACAAGGTCGGAGCCGGAGCCCCGGGCGAAGCGGGAGAGCCACGCCGTCCGCGGTAGTTGTCGTGCTCGGGGCCCGCCCGGGTGCCCCACCCGGGCAGGCTGGAGCGGCCGCATCGCGCGCCCTGTCGTGAGCGAGAGCGTCCGCAGCACCCGGGTGCTCCGAGCACTCGCGAGCTGGTCGCGGGTGGAGCCCCGGGTCCGGTTGGTCCGCCGCCTTCGAGCCGTCAAGGCACCCGCGCTTGCTGGTTCGTCGAGAACCGCGAGGTGCTCGCTCCGGCCGCTCGACCACCGGGGCCGCGCCGACCACTCGCGGGTTAGCCGCTATGTACGAGAGCAGCGGCTCACCCGGTTCCGGGCGACTAAAACGGGCGCGGAGGACGGGTAGCGCTTGAGGTCTTGTAAAGCTTCGTCGGCTTCCCGGGTCCACTCGAATTTGTCCGTCCTCTTCATCGGCTTGAACAGCGGGAGAGCGCGTTCGCCTAGGCGTGAAATGAATCGGCCAAGGGCCGCCATGCTCCCGGCTAGGCGTTGCACGTCCTTGAGCCGCCTCGGAGGGCGGATTTCTTCGATGGCCCGGATCTTCTGCGGGTTTGCTTCGATCCCGCGGTGCGAGACCAAGAAGCCGAGTAGCTTCCCTGCCGGTACGCCGAAGACGCACTTCTCCGGATTGAGCTTCACCCGGTTGCGGCGCGAGGTTGGAGAAAGTCTCCTCTAAGTCGAACAGGAGAGACGGTGCCTTGCGGCTCTTAATGACCAAGTCGTCGACGTACGCCTCCACGTTCCTCCCGATTTGCGAGTCCGGGGTTAAGCGCATGGCCCGTTGGAACGTGGGGCCCGCGTTTTGAGGCCGAAAGGCATGCTCACGTAGCAAAAGCTCCCTGCGGGAGTCATGAAAGCAGTCTTCTCCTCATCCTCCTTAGCCATACAGATTTGGTGGTACCCGGAGTACGCATCTAACATGCAAAGCAGGTCGCGACCAGCCGTGGAATCTACTACGAGAATCTATCCGAGGCAACGGGAACGGATCCTTCGGGCAAGCCTTGTTCAGGTCGGTGTAGTCCACGCACATCCGCATCTTGCCGTTATTCTTGGGCACAACCACCGGGTTGGCGAGCCACGTCGGGTGCGTGACTTCCCGGATGAACTTGGCCTCTAAAAGCCTCTTGACTTCGGCCCGGATGAGGTCCTCGCGCTCGGGGGCTTGGCGCCTCGCCCGTTGCTTCACGGGTCTTGCGGCGGGGTTGACCTTGAGTTGGTGCTCAATCACCCTCCTAGGTATGCCCGGCATGTCCGAAGGGTGCCAGGCAAAGATGTCGCTGTTTGCTTGGAGGAAGGTGATGAGCGCGAGTTCCTATTTCGGGTCGAGGTCACCACCGATGGTGGTGGTCTTATCCTCCGAGCCCCCGAGTGAGATCTTCTTGGTAGACACCTTTCCCGGAGCCGAAAGCTTCGCCCGTTTGGGGCCGGACTGCGCAGCGGGCTTCTCCAGGACGTCGCGCGCTCCCCTCGTGCCGGTATCCTCTTCCGCCGCCATCTCGGCCGCCAAGATGTCCTCGAGGCAAGCCATTGCCTTGACAGCATCCGCCCTCTCCACGATGACACCCTTCGGGCCCGGCATCTTCGGCGTGAGGAACGCGTGATGCGGGATAGCCATGAACTGGTTGATGCCGGGTCTCCCAATGATGGCGTTGTAGGGGAGGCCGATGTCCGCGACGTCGAAGAGGAGTTTCTCCGTGCGGAAGTTGTCCCGGGTACCGAAGGTGACCGGGAGCTCAATCCTACCCAAGGGGCGGGAGCTACCCGGGAGCACTCCGACGAAAGGGCGCGAGGGCTGCAGCTCGGCGCGTGCCCACTGCAGGGAATCGTAGACCTTTGGGGTGATGAGGTTGAGGCTCGCGCCTCCGTCGATGAGGGTGCGTCCCACCTTCTTGTTGCGAGATGGTGGGCGACACGACCGGGGGATCTTCCCCTTGGTGTTGTCCGGACCCACCATGTCGCTCTTGTCGAAGGTGATGGGGACGTCGGCCCACTTCGAGCAGGGGAGCCGCGGCCTTGCCTTCGGTGATCGCGAGGACCTCGCGGCGAAAGCGCTTGGCCTCACCTTTGGACGCGAAGCTCGAGGAGCCTCCGCTAATCACGGCGATGGAGTCGTCCGCGCTCCGGTACGCCTCGACTTCCTCTTTCTCCTCCTCTTTCTCCTTTTCGGCCTTCTCGGCCGCCCGCCGCTCGTCGCGCCGCTTGATGCTCGCCTCGGATGTAGCGGCACTCCGACTGGTCGTGGTCGTTGGTGCGGTGGAAGTAGCACGCGAAGGTTCCGGGGTTTTAGGCGGCGACTTGCCGGTACCCGCGGGGGTGGGCGCCGCGCCCCACGGGGACGGGACTCCCGCCGCGGCCACTTCTTCAACCTTGCGCTTGCGCGCGAGGTTCTTCTTCCGCTTCTTGGAGAGGGTGCCCCCGGACTTGGGAGAGGGGGTACCCGGGTTGGATTTCGCCGGTGGGTCGTGCCACGCTTGGGCCTCCCGGCGACGGGCGCACTGTCGGCCGGCTGGAAGAGGTCCGTGACCGTCTCCGGCTGGTGTATGCCCAATCGCCCGGGATATCCTTGTCTCGGACGCCGTGGCGAAGGCGGAGAGCACCCGGGAGGGGTCGATGCGCGGGATGGTGTTGCGGACCTGACCGAAGCGCTGCATGAACGCCCGCAGCGTCTCGCCCGGCTTACGGACGATGCGGTCCAGGTCGATCCGGCTCCCGGACGCTTCGCCGTTCCTTGGAAGTTGGCCATGAACTCCCGGCACAAACTCTTCCGGGATCCGATAGACTACGGTGCCGGGTTCATGAACCATGACCGAGCCGAGTCCTTGAGGGCCAGGTGTAAGTAGTTGGCCATGATGTCTTCCGAGCCACCGGCGGCCTTGACCGCGGTGGAGTAGATCTGTAAGAACTCGTCGGGGGAGCGGTGCCGTCGTACCTCTCGGGGAGGTCCGGGCGGAACTTGCCGGGCCACGTGACGTCGCGCGAGCGCCTTGAGAGGGCCGCGCAACCCCGAGGAAAGAAGGATCGAGCTCCTTTCTCTTGCGCTTGGGTTGGCGCTCCGGGGACGTCTCCGCTTCCGGGCCGTCGCGGTCGTGGGCGGAGGTGCGCTCACGTTCGCGTCCCCGCTCGCGCGAACGCTCGATGCCGACGCGTGCATCCTCCCCTCGCGGCGGCGTCTCGCCGAGGTCGTTGCGCAGGTCACGGTGCCCCCGCCCCGTGGGGAGTGGACGGAGAGCGAAGCCACCGGCGGTCGCGCGTCCTTGGCGCGGTTGGCGCGGCGGTCGTTGTCGGTCGGCGGCCGCTGCGGCTGGCGTGACGGTCCTGCTTGGCGCTTGGCCTGCGCCGTATCCGAGGAGTTTACCCACTCCGGTGAGCCACTCCCTTGCTTGCTCTCCCCGCCGATCCCGCCGGCGGGTTGTTGAGCATGGTCTTCACGGCGGTTAGGGGTCATCCCCCTCTTCTTCCTGGAAGAGGCGACGCGCGATGGCACGCTCGGACGCGAGCGGCGTGACGGCTTGAGCGTGACGGTCGGCGCCGCGCCGGCCCTCTGCAGCACGCTCGGCCGCCGATGCGCCGGGACGATTGTCGTGGGCGGAGCGGCCCGCATGACGACGGTCGCGGCGACGGCGCCCGGTGGACGCCTGGCTGGAGACGCTATCCTCCGTTCGCGGCGTGCTCGCGGACCTCCGCATGGTGCGAAGCAAGATTTCGCGGCGCGAAGCGAGATCTACGACCTTCCCCCTACCGGCGCGCCAAATGTCGGTGTGTGAGTACACCTCCAAATGGGGGCCTGTCAAGGCTCCCTTGGGTTAGGCTCGGGGAAGAACGGATATGCTCCCGCGTTAGCGTCGATGATCCAAATGAGCAAGAACAAGGGATTTATCCAGGTTCGGGCCGCGAAGTGCGTAATACCCTACGTCCTGCCTTTTTTTTTATGTGTTAAAAGGAACCCTCTATTACATGGGGGTATCCCCTCCTTTTATAGGGCAAGGAGGGAAGTACTATGCAAGTACCGGGGGTACCCGGACACCCGATGGGGGTCCGGTCCCTCCTCGCATGTTCGACACGATCCCGACATAAATCCGTTGCGATCTTTGTCTCTTGGTTCGCGTTCCCAATCTCTCCCTTCCTATTGGCCGAGAGACCTCCCGGCACTGTAGCTACGCGGCTTCCCGAGGCACGGCGCACGGGAAGGCGCGCGCACGTCTAGTCGGGCCGCGGCGTCGCCGAAGGCCATCGAGTGCCGCATTAACTCCGGGTAGTTGGGGCGCCGGAGGAAACTACCGCGAAGCTTCGTCCTCCCTCCGGCGCTCCCACTCCTCCGGCTTCCGCGGGACTCGTGGGCTTCGTGGCTTCGTGGACTCCGTGGCTTCGTGGACTTCATAGCTTCGTGGGCCTCATCTTCGTTTGTGGGTCGAAAGTAGCCCGTACGCGGTTAGGGGGACCCCCAATCCCCCTACACCGACAATATCCAAGTGTCAGGCTCTGCATTTGTCTAAGGAGGAAATTCCGGATACGCTTCGCTTGCGCGGTCAAAATTAGTCAGCCATGCACCGATTCTCTCCAAGCTTCCAGCTAGCCCTACGTAGAAAGTCTTGCTATCCACAACTGTCCACTCAAGTTGATTGTGGAATACGAAGGCCACTAATAAAGGCCCACTTGCGTGGTGCATGGAATCGTGCACGATATACGGCTGCCAGCGGCGGCCGGGCGACGATGGCATTGTCTTCGTAGACGCGGAAAATCACCATGACGGAACGACTTGTAGGCAGTAGTGTCTAGTGCCCACGGATTTTCCACAGTGTATAGCAAGTACACGGCGGCTGTAATAACCAGAATTCTTTGTAAGGCTCCTTTTTCCATAATCTAAAAAAAATAAGCAGTGGTACAACTACAAAAAGGTTTTAATTAAAGTGTACCTACTGCTGACATGGCAAAACATGGTTGGTTGCATAATTTTAGATTAGGATAATTCAAGGAGTCATTTGCTATAAATTCACTGACACGTCAACATTTGTTTGTAAGATTTTTGTAGTAGAAGTTTTAAGTAGATCTATCATTACTCAAACAAAAAAGATATCCCATACGCGCACGTAGCTTGCTATTAGTCGTAGGTACGTATTGGACGATGTGCCGCGGAGTTCAAAGTCCAAACCGTGGAAAAGTAGTCCGCCATGGCATGCCATGCATGGCCAAGATGCACGTCGACCTCCTCCGGCCCCTGGCCGAAGTCTCTATATAAAGGCCACCAGAACGCCATGTTCAGCCACCTCACACCAACAAGATATATCAGGAACTGAAAAAGCTTCGAGTTCGGCATGGCAAACTCACCGACGATCCTGGCTCTTGTTGGGCTGCTGGCACTCCTCAGCGCCGCCGGTCTGGCCGCCGCGCAGAACTGCGGCTGCCAGCCAGGCTACTGCTGCAGCAAGTGGGGCTTCTGCGGCACGACGGACGAGTACTGCGGCAAAGATTGCCGGTCGGGCCCGTGCAAGGGGGAAACAACCCTCCCAATCCCACTCCCACTCCAAGTGGCGGCGGCGGCGCGAACGTGGAGCAGGTCGTCAGCGACTCCTTCTTCAACGGCGTCAAGGCCCCGGCCCCGGACTCGTGCGAGGGCAAGCGCTTCTACACGCGGAACTCGTTCGTGACGGCCGCCCGCTCCTACTCCGGCTTCGCGCGTGGCCGCTCCGAGGTCGACGGCAAGCGCGAGATCGCCGCCTTCTTCGCCAACGTCGCGCACGAGACCGGAAGTAATTAAGCCGTCGTCGTTGATCTCTCTGCTTATATACACACTGCATGCATAGCAATGGCTTCACTATGGTGGCATGTACTGACGATGTACCAATATATGCACGGCTGGGCACGCGCAGGTCTCTGCTACATCAAGGAGATCAACGGTGCGAGCAGGAACTACTGCGACCCGAACAACAGGGAGTGGCCGTGCCAGCCCGGGAAGGGATACTACGGGCGCGGCCCGCTGCAGCTGTCGTGGAACTACAACTACGGCCCGGCCGGGAAGGCCATCGGCTTCGACGGGCTGCGGGACCCGGACAGGGTGGCCCAGGACCCCGTGGTGGCCTTCAAGACGGCGCTCTGGTACTGGATGAACAACGTCCACCAGGTGGTGCCGCAGGGGTTCGGCGCCACCATCAGGGCCATCAACGGCGCGCTCGAGTGCAACGGGAGGAACCCCGGGCAGGTGGAGAGTCGTGTGCGCCTCTACAGGAAGTTCTGCCAGCAGCTTGGCGTCGACCCGGGGGCAACCTCTACTGCTAGAATGGCCGTTCATGCTTGGCTAGCTTGAACACGCAAAGAATGAAAGTGCTTGCTCGCACCTGTACTGGCGATACGCACCACTAGTAACAACAATAACAATAAGAATGCAGGGGCTAGCTCGGCCTGTTTGCATCGCTGGACCTGAATGATGTAGTTGTAATAATATGCTCCTCATGCTTTTCGCAAGAAAAAATAAATAAAAATGCTCGTCATACGTGTAACTGTCGGCAATAAAAAAAGAATGAGTGGAACCATTATCAAGAAAAATTGTCAAATACATGTGATTTAATTTAAATTTTATTATTAGAAGACTGATTATTTTGGGCAATTTCGTCAAGTAGAAATGATACGGTTTTAACGATACATACATGAGTTGTTACTTCTATGCAAGTGATCTTCATCAGAGGAACATACTGGATTAACCATAATTATGGAGACACCCATCTGTCATGGCTGGTTATTTAGTGATAGCCTTTCTTTTTAGATTATTAATGGATTGTTTGGTTATTAATCTTGTTTTGGTCGACTCGTCCGTGAATCGTGGGTATATGTGGTCCTGTTTGGTTGTAATAATGAACATCTATATGCAATATTCTTTGCAAAGGTTGGAATATTAAAATATATTTTTGATTCTTAATAAATAATATTAATTATGAATTATCTCCATAGGCTTTTTCTTTTAAAAAATAAAAACAAGTGAACATCCAGTGGGTTTTTTAGCGATGTGAATTTTTCCTTTCTTTTTGCAATGAAAAGTACATACTTGGTTAGATTCGCCCAAGAACTATGATATCTGGCTGCTATAACCGAGTAAATATTCAGTGCAAACCACCTATTCAGTGAAATCGTGAAAACCCTCTCAAAATATATACTTAGAAGTTTTCAAAAAAATTAGAACTTGGTATGCATGTACATGATACCGTTGGGAACATGTCCACAAAATTTCAAGTCAAAATTCATCTATGGTGATCCGACATTTTCATTTGACAGTCATAATTTGCTTCTTCATTTTGACATGCTTTACACATGTGATCCGACATTTTCTTGGGTGATAGACCTAGGTGAACAGTTTGCTAAGCCGGAAAATATAAATTAATTTGATTGCCACAGTGAGAGAGGTCAAGGAAGTATTCTTAACACAAGACACTTTTCTTGCAATAGAGATACAAATCAATCGAACATATACAAGTAATTAAACAGCAACAATCAATTAATAATGGAAAAAAAGAAGGAATCGATGAAGGAGAAATGGATGAAGCTAATGATACTACACGTCATGGCCGTCGAGTGATGTAGGGTAGCAGTTAATTAATATATATTCTCATCAAGCCGCGGGCTTGGCTGCACCTGCGGCGCCGGCAGCGGCACCGGCAACGCTGGCAGCCTTGTCGGCGGCGCCGCAGGCCTCAGTGCACATCTTATTGCAGGAGGGGTCCTCCTTGCCGTTGGCGCACCGTTGATAGCAGTCGTCGTAGCAGCCGTATGCCGATGCTGCCGGCAACGACGCCGCCGCCACCACCAGGGCGACGAGGAACAACGCAACCATCCTCCTGTGGGTCATTGTCGCGTTCTTGTATGTACTAGTTACTGGTTGATGAATTGGGATTTTGTGAGATGCGTAGATAAATTGGGTGTCCTGTCCACGAGCGAGGAGAGCGTATATAATATATATATGTATACTATAGTAGGGAAGAAGGGCCAGAGGACGTAAGGCCATGAGACCTTCGTGGCCTACCAATGGAATGGTTAGTGATGGAAGCTGTTGCAATGCATGAATGCCAAGTGCACGGCCCCTGACTCGTGTGAGGGCGCAAGCGGTTCTACACGCGGAACTTGTTTCCTAACGGCCGCTCGGTCGTACCCCGATTTTGCGCCGGTCGGAGGTTGATGGACAGCACGAGATCACAACCTTCTTCACGAGCGTTACACACCAGAGTGGAAGTATGTCATCATAGTTGATCACTTATATATCGTCGGCTTTGTCCAGAAAACTTTGGTGGCCCTGTACAAAATAATTTATACGAGTACATAATATATGTTATAAATTAAAAACAAAATAAAACCCTAACTTCGAGATAGTGAATCTATCATGCAAATCATACCAAGTGGTCATAGTCAAAACATGATTTGAACTTGTTTCATGCTCTTTAAGTCTAATACTAAGATGAATCCAATCGTTAAACTCATTATTTGGCAACTAACCTTTTCGTTGCCCTTTAGTAAATAATTTGCAAGAGAAACAAAATACTATGTTGTTCATCTGTTGAATGAATTAAACTAAATCAGTTGTTCATTGGGGTGAGAAAAGATCAACAAGAACATGGGATCAAAGTATTTCACACCGTACCTTAATCAAATGAAGTTTCTAAGAGTGAGACTTGGGTGTGCCCTAGCCTGTAGGCACTAGGCAGTAGCGTCACAATCCGGATTACATGAGAAATAGAGGAGATGCTGCTGAAACGGAAACGAAGAAGGTTGTTGTGCTGATTGTATGAGAGTTGAGAGATAGAGAGGTACAAGTTTTAATCGAGGAGTCTTTCCGGCTTCTAGTTCTACGTCTGTGCTGGTTGGGTTTCTAAATATTTTTTATTCTGACAAGCTGTGTATTTATACATATTCATATGTACATTAGTTAGATTTGGAGGCCCCTGTCATTTGGAGGCTTCGCACCGGGCCGCACCTGCCTAGGGACGGGCCTGATACCGCACATACATAGCTATGGCTTCATTATAGTTTATTTGCAAATTTGCATGTACCAATACGGCGGAGCAGGTCTCTACTACATCAACAAGATAATAAACTGGGCGAGCAGGAACTACTGCGAGAGTTTAAGGTTGCATATAGGTAACAATTTATATAAATCTTATATGTGTGAACCATAGTTAGATAGCAGCATTCATGATTAGAAATGAAAACTGACAGACTTGAAAAGCTAAAATCAAAATGTCATAATTGGGCAAATTTTACTAATATTGTTACAAACAAAAAATAATGCGTATAATCTTGCAACTACTACTAACTACTTCCAGCACTGCCGCATAAGCCGCCAACATGCAAATACATTAGCTGCAAATGCATACAAAAACAAAAAACAGATCAAAACCAATTACACCAATATTGACTTATCAGTCCCCCTACCGTGGCATATTAGTAGTGTATAAAATTATTAATTTAGAACCATAGCCCAGTAGCCCACGCCACGATCTCCAACGTCCAACGCTCCACAGCAGCCATAACTGAAAGTCTCAGCTATCTACATGACCATCCAAGTTGATTGTGGAACTTGATAGCCACTAATACATATACCCACTTGCGGGATGCATGGAATCGAGCACGAGATACGGCTACCAGGGAAGAAAATTCTATACGCATGCGTGATGTATAGAACTTTTTTCCGGCTGCCAGCGGCGGGCCGGGTGATGGCAATGTCTTCTTAGACGTGGAAAATATCCGGAATGGAACGCAGTGCCGCGCACTGGATTTTCCGGTGTATGTCCAAGTACAAGCCGATGGTCCTAGCGCACGGGCTTCTAAACAGAGTAGCCAAAGTACACGGCGGCGATGCAAAAATTGGATATATTTTCGCGTCGCATTGCTACTAGTCGCAGGGTACGTATTAGACTGCGCGTGACGTGAATTCAAACCGTGAAACGGTACAATAGTAATCATTCAAACCGCGCGCAGAACAGTTCGCCATGCATATTGCGAAGATGCACGCCGACCTCCCGGCCCGGATCGATCTCTATATAAACGCCACCAGCAGAACACCAATGTCAATTCACATCATACAAACAAACACCTCGGCAACTGAAGCTTCGACTTCGAGGTATGGCAAACCCACCGACGATCCTGGCTCTTGCTGGGCTACTGGCACTCCTCACCGCCGCCGGTACGGCCACCGCGCAGAACTGCGACTGCCAGCCAGGCTACTGCTGCAGCCAGTGGGGCTTCTGCGGCAAGACGGACGAGTACTGCGGCACCGGGTGTCGGTCTGGCCCGTGCAAGGGGAACAACCCGCCCAGCAGCGGCGGCAACGGGGCGAACGTGGCCGGTGTCGTCAGCGACTCCTTCTTCAATAACGTCAAGGCCCCGGCCCCGGACTCGTGCGAGGGCAAGCGCTTCTACACGCGGGACTCGTTCCTAGCGGCCGCCCGCTCATACCCCGATTTCGCGCGTGGCCGGTCGGAGGTGGAGGGCAAACGCGAGATCGCAGCCTTCTTCGCCAACGTCGCGCACGAGACCGGAAGTAATTGATTACTTATATATATACCGCACATGCATAGCTATGGCTTCACTACGATGTTGGCATTTATTTGCAATTATTTGCATGTACCAATCCGGCGGAGCAGGTCTCTGCTACATCAGGGAGATCAACGGGGCGAGCAGGAACTACTGCGACCCGAACAACAGGGAGTGGCCATGCCAGCAGGGGAAGGGATACTACGGGCGCGGCCCGCTGCAGCTGTCGTGGAACTACAACTACGGGCCAGCAGGGAGGGACATCGGCTTCGACGGCCTCCGCGACCCGGATAGAGTGGCGCGGGACAACGTGGTGGCCTTCAAGACGGCGCTCTGGTTCTGGATGAAGAATGTCCACCCCGTGATGCCGCAGGGATTTGGCGCCACCATTCGAGCCATCAACGGCAATCTTGAGTGCAACGGAAGGAACCCGGGCCAGGTGGAGAGTCGGGTGCGCCTGTTCAGGCAGTTTTGCCAGCGCCTCGGTGTTGACCCGGGGAGCAACCTCTACTGTTAAGGTTCAAGCCTGGCTTGCTCGAGCATGGAGAATAACACTTACTGGCTACTACACACTACTACATCTGAATAATGGAGTTGTTGTATTATGCTCGTATTTGTAACTCTCAACAACTCAAATAATGAATAAAGTTGTTATAAAGGAAAAAAACCATTCAAAGACTTTTACACCACGATTTATAACACTGCAATTCATCTATACACGATGACTGTCCGAATGTAATGAGATATGTACCTCAATATTTCATTTTGGAAGGCTTCGGTAGGTGATTAGCTCGATGAATGGAAGATTTTGGTAGCTAAGATATGATGACCCGTATCATCTTAACGAATCAAGAAAGCTAACTTTATATGCACTCTATATAAGAAGGCTCAAATACCTTTACCCCGCCATTTTTAACATTGCAATTAATTTAGCTAAATTCGGTCGAGCGCTATAGTTGTGCTGACTTTGGCACGGTTGGGATCATAGTGACAGGCCACGGAAGAATTTAGACCAAGCGGACCGCGACCTCTTCTTTGCATCCACGAATGTCAGTATATGTAACGGTAAAACATTACGTTCTGGAAGGCACATTGGCTCAACGGGGCGGCACCGAAACTCTTGACTCCCAACCTTTACAAACAGGCCAGGTATAAATATCGTTTAGTGCACAAAGAGCTTAAAAATCATACTTGGATTGCCAATTTATGCGACCTGGACTCTCACACGCTCCTTGACGAATTCGTGTTACTCTACAAGGCTCTTAGCTCATTTACACTAAACACTAAAAAGAGCTAGAGTGACTTTTGTGAGCACCCAAGTTTAAGTATTAATTATGGTTCAGTATAAGTGTTGAATATTTGATTATATTATTAAACATAACAAATTAGCTGTAGATATATCTCATTAATGTGTCAAATCATAATCTGAAGTATAGAAACGTTGAATTCATCCTCATGAGTTAGAGCATATTATTTGATCAAAATTGATATTTCTATACTTTAAATTATGATTTGACACATTAATGAGACATATCTACAACCAAGCTGACATGTTTAATAGTATAATCAGATATTTAATATTATATTGAACCATAATTAATAATTAAACTAAGGTGGACACATGCCCCTGTGTTCATTGAAGTATTTCACATGGGAAATGGACGCCCCAGTAGAATACTCGGCATCATTGTCCTATGCAGCACTGTACCACACAGCCACAATCGCCTTACCATTAAAGGGTGATCTGGATAGCCAAATCTGAACTTAACTGTAGTAGTTTTGTAGACTGCTAACAATCTAAAGAAGAAGAACTACCCATGCCAAGCAATGCCCTGTATGGTACTGCATACCACTTACTATCTCAATGTAACTTAATTTAAACCAACCACCATCGTCGTCTTTCATTTGACCATCACAACGCAAGGATAATCCGGAGAATTGTTCACATAGCTACTTGGTTAAACTCACCTAGATCCATATCCCATATGCTAGGGAGTTGGTTATAACAGCACACTGGGGTAGTTACATTAGGTCTTGGAATTTAGAGATACCCTAATGATCTAATCTTCAATAATGCAAAGGTGAAATGATATAGTGCATGGGGTAGGTGTACTACTTAAGGCAATTTTGAGACATCGTAATGATCTAATCTAATTACAGACATTGACGTGGGCAGGTGCTCACCCGATATCCTAGCAAACATCATAGGGCGTGGGCACTAGTCTCTCTGTGTTCTCACAATCCACTCTCTTTGTATTTTAGGCACGAGCTATAGTTTGGGATTGCAAAAGTGGTAGTTTCGTAAGATTAACATTGTAAACCATACTGAGAAGTGAGAAAGAAGGGTTCATGATTAGAAACGAACAAGTGACAGTCTCAAAACACCTAACTCGAAAGATCAAAACTGGACAGATTTACTACTATTATTAGAAACAATAAATAATCGATATACTCTTGCAACTATAGGTACTGCATGCTTTCAGCACGGCCGAATAATAGGCCGCCCTCTTTCATCCGCTGGGGTACAAAAACTGGCCGGGCCTGCCATAAGTTACGTTTATATGGAAATAATAGGTTACAGCAGTTTATCGAAGCAGGCGACGAGCCTGCGACACGCTGACGAGCGACACGTCATCGACGACGGGCCCGCAGAGCGTGCCGCTGCCGTCGGCCCTGGTATGGTACCCGGAGCTGACGAACACGACCCGGGTGCGGCTCTCGATGGCGGTAAACTCGAGCGTGCCGCGCGTGAACCCCTGCGCGCTCCAGGGCACGCTCGTCTGGCCCTCCGCCGCGTACGCCTGCACCTCCATGGGCGAGTCGCTCGCCGCGCACACGCCCTCCGCGTCGCCCACCATGAACTCCAGCCTGTAGGAGGCGCCCTGCACGGTGTCCACGTCCTGCACCAGCGCCGTCTCCACGCCGGACACCAGCTCCACGGCGCGCGCGCCGCGCGGCACCGCGAACCCGGCGGCGCCCACGTACTTGACGGACTTGGAGTAGGACATGATCTTCCAGCCCGGCAGCGGCGTCATCTCGTCCTCGTTCGTGGGCGGCACCAGCGCGCCCCACTGGTACACCTGGGAGATGTGCGGGCCCTCCTCGAAGTCCCCATTCTTCAACAGATTGTCTGCTCGTCATTTTAATTAATTAGTGTTAGAAAAAAAATCATTGATTAATCTTGATGGTAACAACGACATGTATGTTCTTACTCTGGCCGGGCTGAGGGGTGTTGAGCGTCTTGATAGAAACGGCGTCAATGATGGGCCCGCACGTCGGGTCATCCTCCTGCCCGGGGTTGCGGATGACGAACGACACGGCGCCGCTGTCGGCCTTGAACGCCCAGGCGTAGGAGTCCCAGCCGGTGCTGGAGTAGACGGTCTGGACGGGGATCATGCCGGCCTGGGATCCGGGCACGACGGACAACCTCAGCTTCTGGGCGTGGGCGCAAGTGCGCGCCGCGCTGAAGGTGACGGAGTAGTAGGTGCCCGGCGTCACGGCTAGCTGCTGCTGAACGGCAGCCCCGTTGCCCAGCCGCACGGCGCGCGCGCCCTCGGGCACCGCCAGGACGAAGTCCCCCTGCCGCTGCCCGGCCTCCACGTACTCGACGCGCCCGGAGCTCTTCCACTTGGGGACCCCGGTCTCACCCGTCACCGTCGAGCCGTCCATCTGGGACTTGTCCGGCGCATCCTCGAAGTTGCCGTTTGGCAGCGGACCTGCGGCACGTGCGAGTGATGAGGAAATATATTGCAGGATTGTTCTCCAATATAATGTTCGGTGAAGGGCGGTCATGCGCAACTTATTTTTTATTTATTTCAAGGAATGCTGGTACATGCATATGCACGCATGTGAGGGTTCATTATCCCGTGGAACGCCGTGATCCGCAGGAAACGGCCATCTAATTTCAAGATCGGTCCATGTTACGAGGCCATGGAAGAAATCTAGTTTTCACATGACTAGATCAGAGGGAGTGGTGGCACTTGTACGTACATTACTAGTCAACAACACACGAGGTCTCATTCCCTGAACAACACATTCCTTTCGCAGGTGAAACTAGATTACTAACTAAAAGTATATTATGTAATATTGCGAATATAATTAACACTATGAAATATGACTAGATGTGCATCTACTCACTACACAAGGGCATTTGCATTTCTGAGTAGGCTTCAAACTACAATTAGATTTTGGTTTATTATGAGAGACTAGACTCCAAAGAGCGTTGAGCTACTGATTCTGTCGCACAAAAAAAGTCTCAGCTTATGGAAACAGCAACAGGGTGGGCAGTTCACTTCTTGTACTTGAATGAAAAAGATCTACAAAATAAATAGTTCGGTTTGACCAATTCTATATAATAAGTTATCAATGTTTTTTTTCTAGGTTAACAAGAGAGCACTGGTTTTTCTCTAGGTTAACAAGAGAGAATTTCTAGGATTCCTTTCATTCTTCTATGAATGGAAATATGAGCTTTACCTAATAGATGGTTCGTTTTCATGAGATAATTTGTAACATAATTTTTTTCCCTTTAGTTTTTCATTGTTGAACTGCCATTGCGCATGGGTAAGTGCACTCACCCTATCTTGAAAATAAGTTAAGTATTATGGTATTAAAGAAATAATAACTTAGGGATGAATTCATCGCTATGTGGCAGTGCCATCACTGGTTTACAGATTGATCAATGCAATTAGCTAGTGTGGCTAGGCTAGCTGAACACACACGGAGACGGGGGAGTAGGTTGAATGCTTGATGATCAAGGCTCTCACCATCGCTGACGGCTGAAGCGGCTCGGACGGCCGCGCAGACGATCAGGAACAGCGCGGCGCAGCGCGCGCTCCGCTTGCCGACCACCATCACCATCTCCGATCCCGACGCTGCTTCCTTCTGAGCTTGGAAATTTTGTTTACTGGTGGCACACTGGCACTCTAGCTCTCTACAAAGATGCTCTGGCCTTACCCGGTGCGGGGCTTAACCGGGACAGGGCCGTTCTGCTTCGATTTATAGCTGAAGCGAAGCGGGCGAGCTGAGCGTGCCTCTCTGCTCGGGACAATGATCAGGGCCTGCACGATCCAGCGGCCGCGGAACGCGCGCCGCGCACGAGGGCGGGGCTCCTCCGGGTTCAATTTCAACCGGCCGGCTAGATCTCGAGCGCCGCGCGTTGACATCCACCCTGCCGTCCCCCGCGGACCCTGGCGGCCGCGTGGTCACGTGGCTCGCTAGCCTGTATAGAATCATCGTACAACTGCGCCGTTGGAATCGAAGGATCCATGTGTCCCCATGATCGAGCGGCTTCTAGTTCCAGGCGCGCGGACTTATTCGTCGCAAGTGCAGCTCTCGATATCGCGCTAGGAAGTCAGCTCAAATAGTCTGCACCGCTTAATTAGCTGTGCTAACTTAAGTACGGTTCCTGCCAATATGGAGTACTTAGTCGCCGGGGTGGCAGCATTTGTCGAGCTCGAGCTAACCTGCTGGGATCATGCATGGCTGTCTGTTAATGTGACTTATGAAGTCAAGTGCGCGGGGCCATCGATAGGAAGAAGAGGAAAACGGAGCATGGAGCAAACACAGGATGCACGTGAGGGTAGGAAGTTAGAGAGCAAAATCTAAACCTCGGAGCGAAGAACTAAATTAGCGAGATGGAAACCGGAGAACGTTCAAACGGTACTAGTACCAAATGAATTTGGCGCCATGGCTACGGCCTACGGGCCAACGAAACAAGAATTGGAAGCATACAGCCCATCAATTCCGTGTGAGACCAAAATCGCTAGCCTTTTCAATTGGGCCCATTGGCACTTGGGCTTTCTAAGGCCGCGGGCTCTCTGTGGCAAAGCCACCAAGCCGAGAGCACAGAGACCCGTTCGCACTTCAGCAGTCAGCAGAAGCACAACCTGTCTCAAAAAAAAAAAGAAGCAGAAGCACAACCCAATCCAGCAATCCTTCCCTTCCTCCTCGGTTTCTCTCTTCGCCGTCCGGGGGAGCCGCCTCCGCCCGCCGCCGCCGCGTCGTAATCCCCGCCGCCGCCGTGGCTGGTCCCCTAGGTAAGTGCACAAGTGACGCCTATATCTTCATATATGGTTGCTGCAGGCGCGAGGCGTCTTCCCGTTTTGGTCGCCCATGGTTTTAGAGTTTCGGTATGGTGTGAGATTAGGGTGCCTGTGGGTGTATCGATGGAAGTGGATGAAGCCTATCCATTACCATTTCGTGCTAATTTTTAGAGGCTCCTCATAAGGCTGCAGGGCCTTCTCATATGTTCAGTGGCACTTACTGTGTGGGTCTTCGTAACTATGGTGGCTGCTTAGATGACACTTCGGACATTTTTAAACTTAAATTGAGATTCAGATCTTTGTAACGTGCCAGACCTGTGTCATAATTTCTAGCATATTGATACCACCTGATGTTAGATATGATGATTTCAGCCTGGATTAGTATGTTACATACACATGGTTTTATGGGTTGATAAACTGTTCTACACAGCTAGCAAGATAAGTACCAACTGCTAGGCTGGTTGCGAATTTGAGATTGCCTGTGGTTTCTCTCTTGCGAAGTTAGTAAATTCAACATGGTATGCACCATTTAATCTCTCTTGCAGAAGTTTTTGTTCACAATGTCCCTCCACAATTCTCTCTCCTCAATTGGAAACAAATGAGCCACATGAGTATGTGTGTTATGGCAATTGCATAACTTTTGAATGATCATCTTGAGTTCTTGACTAGTGAATAGTGACTACTTCATGCTGTAGTATAGAAACTATGTCGTTCTGTTTTATATTAGCTCAGTTGATATTCATTCGCCTTTGATCTGAGCAGTATTCTTATCTCAAACCTGAGTATGTGCATGCTTACATTCCTCTTTTAAACATACAGATTTGGCTCAAGACAATTTAGGGATTCGCAAAGTCCAAAAACATGAGCTACTTCCAAGCTACAACTCACAAACCTCATAGTGCGCTCATTGCGTACCGGCCAGTAGCTGGTCTTGGAAAGGCCCGTGAGTTACTTCATCGAGATTCTCTCTGCCCACATTCTGCTCGATCATGCAAGTTCCAAGAGCAAGTGTATCCAAGACTTGTTCTTGTTTCTGCTTGCCATAAAAAGCTTGGTCCTGTATATGCGTTGGGTGGGAAGGAGAACCCGGAGATTATCAATGACGTAAGCAGTTCTATTGCCGTTATGCACAGCTTATATAACTTGCATGTTTTAGGCTATATTACCAAACAACTGTTGTATATTTTGCTTGATATGCTTCATACTTATCAACCGTTTCTTATTATGTTCTAGCATGATGAATGTTGTGATAATGATGGTTAATGATAAATGGAAACGTATTGTGTCTCTTATGCTCATTTCCCATTACACGTTCCAAATTCTGGAAAGGGTTGTACCAGAAACACTTTTCCCTTCTGTCCAACTTAGCATTTTGTCAAGATTTATATGGTTTGGTACTCTGTTAGAGTAGTTTAATGGATGCTGAAGAGAACATTTGGTTTCATATGGTAAACCTATGCATTTATTATAAACATACAGCTGCACATTTTTAATTTGTGGAATTTCTTGCAGTGCAGATGTGATATTAGATAGGGATCCCTATTAAATAAGCTTATTAGTATGTACCAAACCTTTTTTTATAAATCATTTTCCAAATCGCTAATCTACTGTTGCATTCTTTTTAGCCCTTCTCTATGGAATCATTGAACAAAGCTATGGCTGAAGCAAAAAGGCAAAGGTCCATAAAAGACTTGCTGATGGAGCAGATTGCTAAGCTTCGTGGACAGGGACCTGGTGGGAATGGAGGTGACAAAAATCGTTATGGTGGTGGTGGTGATTCTGATGGCCCAGATGATGAGTCTTTCAAGCAATCATTTTATGAATTGGTGCAAATTTTGTTAGCAACTGTCGCCTTCATACTTCTGGTAATTCATTGCTTTATATCCCCTTCTCTGGTGCATTGTTTTGAAAATGATTTAATTGATGGGAACCTGATTTTGGTCATCACTTTCTACACTAGTATTGTGTTCAATTAGGCTATTTCTTGTTTAAAGTCGTTGTGTATTTATAATTGATGGTTCATACAAATGCATTGTTATGCTGTTTACTTTTATTATCTTGAGTATCATTTTCTGCCTTGGGCATCCTGAGCTAATTCTGATGGGATGGATATTGTGGAGTGGTGGAGCTCAAGATAGTGAAATTTTCTTTCTGTTAGCTATAAAGTTTGTGTTATACATCAGTGTACTTTCACTTTTGTCAAGTCATCTCTTTTATGTATGGATTCAGAAATGTAAACCTACTTATAAATAGATGGTCATTCCTTGGCTCCAGCTTACTGAGAGACGTAGATAGCAATGTGCATTAGGCCCCGTTTGGATCCTCTTTCTAAACTTTACTTGACTAAACTTTAGCTATTTTTTCTCCAAACACGACCTTCTAAACTTTAGTCAAGCCACCTCCTAAACTTTAGACCACTAGTCACCTCAACCTTGCTAAACTCTCCTAAACTTTGGATAAAGGCAAATAAAATCAAAAGTACCCCTCACCACATATTAGGGATAGAAAAAGTATAGGTGGAGAAACATTTATTGAGGGTTAGATATGTCCACTTTTTGATTAGTCAAGGACTTTAGTCATGGATCCAAACATGCACCTCCTAAACTTTAGGTGACTAAACTTTAACTAGACGATTCAAACACACCCTTAGTAACACTGAAACCTTTTTCCTGGTATCTTCATTGCTCAGACTGCTTATTCGTTACACTTTTATATCTGCCAAAACCAAGAGTTACCTGCAATTCTATTTCCTCGCGAGTGTTGATCTGTTTCTCTTTTACTTCCCTTCATTGTGCAGTATATCCATATAATAAGAGGGAGGAGTTGTACCGCCTTGCCAGGGACTACACCAGATATCTCGTCACTGGTAAGAGAACAGCTCGACTGAAACGGGCAATGCTGAACTGGCGTGATTTCTGTGACAGCGTCACCAAGAAGGATAGCGCGCAGGAAGACTTGTATGGAAGACCAGTTGATTCTGAACCCACGTGGTGGCAACAGCCCCAAAAGTTCATGCATCGTATGGAGGAGCTTTGTAGAGGCTATTTGCGCCCCCATGCCCAGGAATCTTAGTTCTGGTGCAGTGGTGGTTGTACGCCGCTGTGTGGACCTTTGAAGTTTCTCATTGTGGTGATGTGTAGATGTGGACTAGTTGCACGAAGAATGCCTACGCTGACCTAGTATGAAGGTTTTCAGGTACTGCCGAGCAGAAAGCAGGGTATAGTAGAAACTGTAGAGTTGTTTGTTTGGTTTTGTAGCATTTGTTGTCGTCCGGGCGCCGGTCGTGGGTCGATGAGATGCTGATGGCAACTTGAATGCAGCATCTGATGACCCATAACTGCACTGGTACGAGTAGTGAACCGTTGTACCAGAAGCGAAACCGTGAACCTGTTACCTGTGATGGTGTGTTGTCCAAACTTCCCGCTTGGTTTGCAGGACCTTCTTTCCGACGGAAGTTCAGTTCACATACATATCCGTGATCTGCAAATTCAAATTTTAGCTCTTCTGTTTTCCTTTTATAAACACCCGTTTCTGTCATTGTCAAAGTGACTGCTGATTGCGTAACATAAACTTTCTATGGAGTACTTGTGCTCCTGCTTTGGTTTTATCCTCGATTTTGCTGACGACATGTTTGATTCGTTCTACTCAAAACCCGTAATGATGAAATGATGAGCCATTTTGGCGGGTTTCCGTGCGGTTTGATCAGCACGCAACTCGTGATCAACCCGCGGGTTCCATAACAAACTCGATTACACGGAACGGGACAAACTGTCAGTCTAACCAAAGCGCGGTCATAGGTTACAGGGAGTAGGTTCACTTCTGAAAACCGCGATTTCCGGAGGAAATGATACGGCCGAAAGCCAGGAATCTGAAAGCAAATTAGCAACCTGCTACAATAAGCACAAGGGCATGAGCAAAAGGTGCCAGCCGAACCACCGCATCTGTATGGTAGTGTAGCCACGTAGGCTTTGCGACTCTGAGCCCGGTGGCATGACCGGCCACTTGAACGAACCGTGTCCTGAACTGCCGGGCCTAATCAACGAGAGAGGGAGAGAGGGAGGTCGTGGTCGACTGCCTCCGCGGCCGGAGGAGGAGACCCACCCCCACGCCCCACGACACGATTCGCGGCACAGACGCAGGAATTTAGCAGCTCGATCGGTATCATTAGGGACCCCCTTTTTTATTGCGTTTTCATGTTTTTTTTCGTTCCGTGTTGGTCTGTGATGGTTTTCGTCACGTCCAGATAGATGATGCTTCTTCGTTCACGCCTCTCACCAATGTGCGTCCGGTCAGCACAGTTGAACGACCGAAATATATACGAGCGAGATTATAGAAGAAGCATATGGCGGCTGCCGGTGGCCCTCGGTGTTTTACCCGTTCCTGCGCTTTGTTTCCACTGGTTACGGAAACTGCCGGCGCGCGCTCGGGGTCAGAGGACCGTTTCGTGCACGACCGCCGCGCCGCCCCTCCAAGTAGCAGTAAAATAAGCGGTGAATTCTGGGACACACTCGGTCCCAGCTGGCGCCGTGTCTCGTCGACGTCGCGTATTATTACACGCGCGACGCGAGAGAGGGAGGAGTTTGCGACCGCGATACGGTACCATAAAAAAGCGGTTCGTCTGACGAGGGATCGAGGAACCGTTCGCGGCAAAAAAGGGAAGGCCAGGAGAAGCTAGCAAAAAAATCGACGGATAAATTCTGTTTCCGGTTGCGTTCCGCGCGACGATGAAAATGGGTGGGGACTGGGGAGGCGGTGGAAGCGCGTGGACCCCGTCCGCCTTCCGGTCCAGGGGCAGCAGGGGCGGAAAGGTTGCTCCGGAAATCCGTGGCGCTCGTGTGGACTCGCGCATGGCGCCGGGCCCCGCCCCGGTCGCCGTCGCAGTCGCGCCCGCGAGTGGAGGCGCCGGACGAGTCGACGACCCGTTCGCCGCTCCCTCGGGAAAGAGTGAGAGCTTTTGCACGCGCGCATCAGCTGCAGGGAAAGCTGTCGAGGCGGGACTGTTGGGTCATGTGAGGAGCACCGCGGCAGCCGCCGGTACCCCGGCCCCGCCCAGGGTGGGCGGCGAGGCTGGTGCACGGAACGGAATCTCCCGTGCCGGACACAGTAAAAGTCTCGCTGGCCGCTCTCTCACGCACTCATCACGCGTCGTGGTTCTCGGTCGGTCAAGTCACTACACGAATAGGAATGGCGGAAAAGGAAGTTTGATTCGCTCGGCGTCGTTAGTCCGCACCACC
This sequence comes from Chloris gayana, assembly GCA_031894775.1. NCBI lineage: Eukaryota > Viridiplantae > Streptophyta > Magnoliopsida > Poales > Poaceae > Chloris > Chloris gayana. The sequence goes on along the minus strand of JAUNZO010005210.1, from coordinate 7,917 downwards.
CTTGCCGTATATATACAGATATATATAAACACGGGTCTAGGTCGCTTTATGCGTGCCCGAGAGGAACCGGTAATTGCCTTGTTCGAGAAACAGAGGCAACATTTAAAGCCGGTCGTAGAACGCGTTCGCATTCGTCTGTGTGTGTGCACACCGGAACCGGACGGTTCGTTAGCAGCTGGCACTCCCGATTCGTCGCCGCGCTTAGCAGCACGCCATTGCTGCTAATTTGGACGGCAGGAAAAGCCCCGAGGACGCGAACGGAGAGATGCTTGCATCCCGAACCAAAACCAGGCACGGCGCATGTAAAAACGGTCCGCGCCGCGGCTCCGGCAAACGGCGCCACGCACGACGCACCACAGAGTGCACGGACAGCGGGGGCCTACCCGTCGTCCGTATCCGCCGCTGCCGGTGACGCCCGTACCCGTGCTCCCCCTGTCTCGCCGCGGAAAAGTCAATCGCCTGCCTTCCTCGCCGCGCGCCGCGCGCCGAGCAGAGCCGAAGCACTTTTGTTCGCGCGGGGCGCACCCGCCACATGCCGGGTGCCGGGCGCCAAACGAGCGGGACGTGGAACGATCACGATCGGGCCAGGCCGGACGGACCTGCGGCCGAACTAATAAAAACCTCGCTTGTCCCTGTCCCCGCTCCCTGTCTCGAGTGGCGTCACCGCGGGCGCCTGTCCTCATCCCGCCGCTCCTCTCCTCTCCCTCGTCTCCTCTCCTCTCCTCTCTGGATATTAGCTGTCATGGAAACCGATCGGCGCGCGGCGCCCGGCCAGCACAGAAAACAAAAACCTTTTTACTAGGAAAAAAGCAGGGGCTAGCCGGAGCCAGGCGCTAAACTGAAATTGACTCAAGCGAGAGCCAACAGCCAAGTGCGTGCCGCTACTACTACGAGCTCGATCGATCACACGGGTAGTCATCATGCGACGCTTGTTGCGAGCACGCGCTCTCGCCACGTCGATCGCCCACCATTTCTCACGTCCCGCCGTGTCCGGGCGGTGCACCTAACGAATAGGAACCTCCTTTTTTTTCTTTTTTGTCGCCAGGACTGCTATAGATAGAGTAGAGAACTCGTTTTCGTGCCTTGGAAAAAACAGAAAATCTATCCACTGCAGCCACCCTCCTCCAACCCAGCCAGACCCAAGAGCCAGTCTCTCTTCTTGTGTTGTGCTGCTCTTTATATAAATGTCCAGGGCATCCCTGATCCCCACCTCAATTGTCCTCCGCCTCCTCGCCTTCGCTCCATCCTTAAACCCTCCATAAGCCTCTCTCTCTTCTTCCCTCCTTCCTCTTCCTTCTACTCCGAGAAAGACCGCGTACCCAAGGACGAACAAGACTCCGCCGCCGCGCCGGACCTCTTCGCTGCTACCTCTCTCTCCTTCCGTCGTGTCCGGAGGCAACGACCTTCATCGACGATCCCGGTGAGTGTCTTCTCCTTTCTCCGCTTCTTTTCTTCAGTCAGTGTCTGCTGGTTTACTCTTCTGTTCCTGGCTGCCGTATACTTTTCAGTTTCCTGTGCGGTTAATCCATAACTTTTCGGTAAGCGGAACAGTAACAAAATAGCTGCAGCCCTGGTCCGTCATTTTTTTTTGCTTAGCTCATCTTATATCGGCATACGCGCGAGGGAGAGGAAGAGCGAGAGGGAGAGACACAGCTGCCATGGAGGTAGACGGTGGCGTATGACGTATGGCGCGGCGTAACGCGGCGCGTACGTGTCCGCAGGCGTAGGCGAGAGCGGGTCTCGGTTGGCGCGCGTGCGTCCTTTCCGCACAGCTGGCTCCGGGGTGGATCCGGTACCTGCCTACGTCGGCCATCAACTGACTACTCAAAGACGCGATTAGCGCAGTACTAGTAGCCTCTGAAAAAGGCTTTTAATAATCCTCTCAGATTAGATACGTGATTACTACTAGTAGTCTCTGAAAAAGGGGGTTTGATTAGAGCTTGCCGGGACATTAATCAGGGCTGCGATTGCGTCGCGGCAAGGGTACGGGAGTATTAAAGGCTTCCTGACAACGCTTTTAGTTCGGTTTGGAGTTTCTGCTGCCGTCTTGCGTAGGGGTAATCATCTCGGCTTTTAGCTTGCGAAACCGAAGAAAGGGTTTAGGTGAGGACAATAACACGCGCGGGAGCAGTGAGAAAAGAAGAAGGTGATTTGGTGCCTGCGACTGGAGACACAACAACAGCCTGCTGCTACTTGACAAACTCGTCAATCATGCATGGTTTCTGCTACCGGCATGCACCATCGAAGGGGACAAGCGTTTTTGTCCTCTTTTATTACTACTACTTTCCTCAATTTTCTTGGTTCCACAAACATTTTTTTCTTTTAAATAAATACTACCAGCATGTAACTCTTGGGTTTCTCTTCCGTAAACACACCCTTTGCCTTCCAAATGGTACCAGGGTCTGGCCTAGCCTGGCCAGTTCTAACAACACATTACAGTCCAAACCAGTTAGTAGTTCTATACTAGTACGTGGTCAATGGGCTTGTTAGTCTGAAACTGAAACTATCAATCAGAATCCCCTGGAACGACGCACGCACAAATGGAAGCAGCTAGGCACGTACAGCGACGTCGCTGCTAGCGAGCCTGAACAACAAACAGCTGGCACCTGCTTGCTGTCTTCCCAACCAAAGCTGGGGCCCCCTTCCTCCCAACCGGAATATGTGATGACAAAAAATCCTGGTGATCACGGATCACACACACACAATCCGTAACGATGCATCAGCTTATGTGGAAGATATATACTATAGTTTTTTCGTGTGATTGTGATGGAAATTAGTACCTCTTGTTCATGTTCCGGCAACACTATGATTAGTATGAGCTGCTATCGGGTTTTGGTATATTAATTTTTAGATAAGGAGATGATCTTATTAATTCTGGTCTTTGCTTCTCCTAAAACGATAATGCTATGTCCAACTGCTAGTTTATTAGTATGTGATGATAATGTTCATGTAGTAGACTATCGTTTCTTGGCTTATCGAATTATAAGATGCAATGTTCCTAAAAAAAATTATAAGATGCAAAGTAGAGGTAGTACTCGGTAGTTTATTTAGTCGGTAATGATAATGTAAACATGTAGTAGACTACTACGAATTAGCGGACGCAAAGATATCAGGCTAGTAGCCTAGTATGAATTAGCGGACGCAGATATATCATCAGGCTATTATTTTAGGTTGTTTTTCTACACCACCTCGTTCACTGTACACGATATACATCGCCGGCTCCTGAGATGTCCTGCAAGGCTGCAAGTGTTTGGAACTCTGAACCCACACGTTTCTAACGTTAATAGATAACGATCACGCTGGGCCATTTGCTTTGACTAATCTGCTGTGCTGTTATTTTACTCGCTCAACTTGGGAGACAGGATCTCGTAATCGTAATCTTTGGGGAGGGCTAAATGTAACCATTGCACTCTGTCTAAATGCACGCATGACCGATCCTACAACTCCATGTAAGGACACACTTCCGACCAATTATTTTATCTCGCAAGAGGAACCTTCAGATAAGGTCCAAATGGCAGCGCTCAGGACCAAACAAAATCGTCAATCAACAATCGAACACCATAATATTTTAACTGATGGAGGATCGTGGGCCTGGGGGAAAATAGCTAAAGAAGTGTGGCAGCAATAGTACAGTACTCGAGGCCAAGCGTGAACAGACTTTGGAGCGAAGCAACTTTTCCTAGAACCACTGCAATTTGTTTCTCCTCTGAACAATGATTCTAGAACGACTGACTGTATGGACTATGGACTGATCACGTGGGACATGGTTTCTGTAGAGGAATGGTTCTCGAGACTAATGGTACCTTTGACATTGTCTTGTCATGTCGATCTACCATTATTCGTTTCTTGTGAAGTGGTTGGGGCACTATAGGTCATTAGAAAAGGAAGCAGTTTCCATTAGCTTCTGAATAGCGTGATAGTGATCTTTCAAATGAAACGTACCTCTGAACCAGCGGCTCCAGCTGTAAAAGTCAGCTTTTACCTGTTATAGAGGAGCAAGGCAGGGCTCATCTTTCCTCCTGAATTTCAGCAGGGAATCCGGGCAAGGAGGAAGTGAAGATGATGATGGCTGAAGTGGCCAATCACGGCAAAAGAAACCACACCGACAGCTACTTCAGTGGAAAAGGCGTCACCGCCACCAGCTCGGAGGAATTCGGAAGCATGACTTCCAAGAAACCCAGGAATACCAGCCCAAGAACTGCTCCCATATCGCCAAAGGTATGTGCTCATATAATGTTGATATACATGCTGCGCATAGATGGAGTTTGTTTTTTTTCTAGGAGAAGATGGAGTTTGTTTTGCTGAACTGACCTTATCTTGTTGCAACTGATCGAGCAGGAGAAGAAGGACAAGATCGGTGAGAGAGTGGCAGCGCTTCAGCAGCTAGTGTCACCATTCGGAAAGGTAACGCATTTCTTCAACTCTTATCTATGAATTTCCGCATTTCTTTCATGTATGGAATAATGGAAAGACAATTTAGGTGGTGTTGAATGTAATGCAATCACAACTGCTTCTTTTGGCAGACGGATACGGCTTCAGTCCTTCAGGAGGCCTCGGGGTACATCAAGTTCCTGCACCAGCAACTCGAGGTCTGTTCCAAGTCACCGCACATCTCATTACGCTCTGTTTCTTCCGATGCTAATGCGCTGGTGTTTGCAGGTTCTTAGCTCCCCTTACATGCGTGCTCCTCCCGTGGCTGGCTCTGTGCCTGAGGTGAGAGCTCCCACTATCCTTCCGTCGTTTGTTCTGAACTCTGAATGCAAATTGGTGAACTTACATATGCTTAAAATCCCCAATTTGACAATTTCTGGTAGAAGAAAATATCCGTGGTGAAACTCTCATAACACGCGTCCCGTTTGTAATCCAGGATCCCGAGCACTACAGCCTGCGGAACCGTGGCCTCTGCCTGGTGCCGGTGGACCTGACGCTGCAGCTGACCCAGAGCAACGGGGCCGACCTGTGGGCGCCGGCGAACACGACCAGGCGCAGGTGAGGAGAATGTCCCCGTCCACCTCACCAGGAGCTGTTCCGGCGGAGGAAAAGGTGCTGCTGCATGTGCAGGGTGTAGAAATTCCAAGTGCCTGCTGAGCCTGACCCAATTCAATCTTCTACTAACAAGTAACCTAAAGCAAGCATCGGGTCCCTCTCTGCTTGTTTGTATTATACTAGTCACCTCTGCTTGCCCGGGCGTATATGTATGTATGATCGACATATGGCGAGGAATTCAGTCTCTATGTGACATGTAACTATGTGTTTAGTAACATGCTGCCGCCGAACTGTTTCTGTCGGCAGCTAAAGTCTGGCACTGCGGCGGTTAATCCCGATTCCATTTGCGCCGAAGCTAAAAAGCGCCTCTGTCGGTGTAGGGGGATTGGGGGTCCCCTAACCGCGTACGGGCTACTTTCGGCCCACAAACGAAGATGAGGCCCACGAAGCTATGAAGTCCACGAAGCCACGGAGTCCACGAGCCACGAAGCCCACGAGTCCCGCGGAAGCCGGAGGAGTGGGAGCGCCGGAGGGAGGACGAAGCTTCGCGGTAGTTTCCTCTGGCGCCCCAACTACCCGGAGTTAATGCGGCACTCGATGGCCTTCGGCGACGCCGCGGCCCGACTAGACGTGCGCGCGCCTTCCCCGTGCGCCGCGCCTCGGGAAGCCGCGTAGCTACGGTGCCGGGAGGGCTCTCGGCCAATAGGAAGGGAGAGATTGGGAACGCGAACCAAGAGACAAAGATCGCAACGGATTTATGTCGGGATCGTGTCGGAACACTGCGAGGAGGGACCGGACCCCCATCGGGTGTCCGGGTACCCCGGTACTTGCATAGTACTCCCTCCTTGCCCTATAAAAGGAGGGGATACCCCCATGTAATAGAGGGTTCCTTTTAACACATAAAAAAGGCAGGACGTAGGGTATTACGCACTTCGCGGCCCGAACCTGGATAACTCTCGGTGTTCTTCCTCACTTGAATCATCCACGCTAACGCGCAAGCAAATCCGTTCTTCCCGAACCTATCCCAAGGGAGCCTTGACAGGCCCCCATTTGGAGGTGCACTCACACACCGACTGCTCTGAACATGAGAATCGTTAGCTCGTTACTGCCTGACATACACATACCATGGTTGGTGTGTTCGTCAGTTGCTTGTTAGATCCCAAGCTGACCGATGATCGGGATCAATTGGAGTCTTTTCAAATGTTGGTGTCTGAAACTGACGGAAAAAATGGACAGGATTATAGCGTCTTTCTCTCCATGTTTTCAAATGCTGGTGTCTGAAGTCTGAAAAAACGGGCGATAATTTTTTTTTTTTTTTTGAAAAAAAGGCTCTGAAACGCAGATTAAAAAACAGAAGTGCTCGTCAGCTGGTTTTAATGGGCCTTTTTCATCCGATGCTGAATTCAGTGCCTGGCCCATCTTGTCTGGGCTTTGCGATGATCAAGCACCCCATTTAAAGGTCGGTGTTTGATTTGATGCGATGTTAAATCAAGTCAAAGTTTTGTCTGTTTACGAATAATTCCGTGTATTTAATACATGTACTGACGCAAGGACGGCGACCGGGGGAACGTAACTGCGGTCCAACACATTACGGCCTGGCAATGGACGAAGCGACGCAGGCCACAATTCAGATCGACAGGGGCTCTCAGCAGCGACTGTTCCGTGAATAGCCGCTGCCGCGCCGAACGCGCTCATTTCCTTCTCGTAATCATTGTTCACGTTAGATTTTCGAACAGGGAGGTCAAGTCAAGAACGTTGAGTTCAGAATTTTGCAATGGAATTCAGTCACTGGACGAAGAAATGGCGAGTCTTTTATATTAGGTCGAGTCCCTAATACCGGCCTCTCGGGACCCGAATGGACGCTCTTGCCAGCAACGGACTCCAGTTTTTTTCCCCTCTTTTTTGTTTTTGAAATGTCAAGATGGTCAGAAAAAAACAGAGACGGCTAACCCTGCTCGGTGTAAAACGATGGCACGAGCATGACCCATGGCAGGCACGTAGGGGCACTCGCCTGTCCCCGAAATGAATCCGGTCTTCAATGTGGATCAGTCGTCCTGCCCGTCCACATTCATGGCCCTAGCTTGGCCGTCCCATTCCAGGCTTTCACCAATTTCTGATGTTTTCCTGTGGTCGCTGCAGCGTGCTCTAATAAGGTAACAACAAGGGCGATGTCCCATATGTGGAGTCATATCTGAAATGCTACCGAGTATTATCAGCCGCACTGAGTTGTGCGGATTCGATCTGTGAAAAATTTGAACCATGCGATGTGTGCACGCACGGGGGCAGGACGAAAGGAGATGCTTGGTTTAATATTCATGCAACGCCAGAAGTATTGTTTATAATGAAAGTTATAAGCCTCATCAGCTGATGCGTGCTTATGCTTGTCGTCTGAGGCTTTTGGAGGTCTCAGGGCTAGAGGTGAAAACAGGACGGGAAAATATCCGCCGTCCGAGATCACAAGATCGAAAAAGTAAATATGGTCAAATATGAGATGTATAAATAGGCATCCGACATCATCATCCGTATCTGAATCCGAGTCCGAGAAAAACAAGCGGAATAGGATATGAGATGAGTATTATCTGTCTGAAGTTCGAAATTGTTATAATTTATATAGATATACATAATTATAAATAAAAAATATGATCAGAAATATCTATATTTAATATAAATAGTCAGCAAAATTATTTTATTTCCCATATATTAGTGATTAATATCTCTAAATTCACTCTAGCTATACTTTTATATTGTAATTTTTATCTTTATAAATCTTATAATAATATCCGCCTCCGACTCCTACTCTGAAAAAGAATATGAGACAAGGTATAAGATCGGTAAATAGTTATCCAAGCACTATCCGCTTCGACTCCGAATCTGAAAGAAAAAATATAGAACAAAATATGAGATGAGCTATATCTACCTACTCAGAGCGCA